>JAUEPT010000124.1:0-121530 GCA_030435635.1 Armillaria borealis
TTTGACATCAGAAAGACAGACCTGAAACACAAAATGGCAATGGGATATGGGTCCATGTTTGTCGTGAACGAGACGGAAATAAAGCGGGACGGCGGGACATAGTTTCCTGCTCAAGCGCTCAACGACATCGGACAAAGGCGTGTTTTATACACCGTGTTTGATAGGAAAGCCAAAGATGGCGCGTTGGGGAAGGTACCGAGGTCAGAGGGTGTCAACCCACCTAACTGGAGGAGAATGCCTATGGTTCCTCTCTCGTGGTGTTGTTCGCACGACGTCGTCTTCAAAGATCCGGCGACTTCGGCTATTGGATATGCGCGTCTCTGGAGTAGAAATTGAAGCCAAACTGCAGTCCTGTTTCGTCGGGATCGAGTTCAACCGCCCCCCCCGGTACATCTGTGCCGTGATTCATATTAAGATGAGATTGTAAAGACAGATCTGAAACATAAACGGGGGCGCCTATGGGTCCATATTTCTCGTGTCTAAGATGAACAAGGCAGGATGTACTCCTTGGAGAACTCAATCAGATGGGACCAACGGAAATTGTAGTCAAGAAAGATCTGTACCTGGAGAGAGTGTCAAGTGAGAGTGTCCCACATCCAGTCTACCTCTTTTGGAATCTACAGCAAAGTTGAGATGCCAATTCTAGGTACTGAATCCTCCTTGCGGGTCACAATCATGTTTCTCGATACCAAATATCCGCTCGAAATTGAACCGTAAACCTATCGGGGTCAAGTTCAGCCGCCCCGCCGGTTCCTCTCTGCCGTGAGGCTGTAGATGAGATTCAAAAGAGAGATCCGAAACACAGAACGCGAGGATCCTTGTGGGTCCATGTCTAAGATGAACGAGGCGGATATAAAGCGGGATGGTTAGGCGCTCTCGTTTGGTGGAGACAAAAGTATCTTCCATGTTCTTGAGACTCGTACGCTTTCGACAAAAGCATCTTGACCAAGAAATCGAGTGTCTCCGTAACCCAATTGAATCGCATCTCGTCGCCGTTCGGTACAGAGAGCTAATGTCGATTTTCCGGTCATCCAAGAAGTAAGGTACCCCCAGGATACACCTGGACCCACAAGATTGGAGATCTCGACACAGGAAGTACGTACGTCGAGCCGAATCACTGGCCGTTCGGTACTGACTTTTCCCGCTCGCCGTCTTGCCGCGGTAGATCCAAGAGAACCCAAGAGATATAGCCAAGAGATAAGACCAACACGGAGTGTAGACGCGTATGGTGGTGGCGCTGATGAAGCTGGCAAGAAGGAATTCTTGTCGAAAATGGATGA
The DNA here is from genome assembly GCA_030435635.1 of Armillaria borealis. Classification (NCBI taxonomy): domain Eukaryota; kingdom Fungi; phylum Basidiomycota; class Agaricomycetes; order Agaricales; family Physalacriaceae; genus Armillaria; species Armillaria borealis. The sequence goes on from JAUEPT010000124.1 coordinate 1,281, forward strand.
CTAAGCATGCGTCATGTTTTCTGATCCTCCGAGTCTCTGTTTTGAACACGGCGACTTTACATTTCTTTCACTTCAAGCTGTACCTACAAATTTCACTGCAAACATGCGGTTCGAGGGTCTCTGTGAATACGTGAGACTCGTTGCGCTCGGGCTTGGCAGCTTGAATAATTTGATGCACATTATTATCCAGTGGACTCCCTACAAAATGAAAGATAATAGATCTACAAGAACGCCTGCATGTCAGCGCCCTGCCGGCGGTCGAACCTGCCCTGCTTACGCTGATGAAGTTTTAGACTTCACACATCAATCTTGGGTCTGTTTACTAAGACTGACCCGGCATGATGCGTCGACCGCTGCTAGAAGCTAGTCTCACTCATCGCGGAAACACGCCTATCTCGGGCAGACTAGGACAAGCGGAGTTGCAGGCTACATTTTCCCTCAGCGTTATCCCTTCCATCTCCGAGTCGTATCACGGAAATCAACGTCCGGCCGTCTTTCCATCAGTAGTCTGTTTTCCAGGGACACGCGTTTATCACGACATTTGTTGTTGCATGCGGAAATCATGAGTGAAAGTCTGTGTAGATCGAATCATACCTCGTTTAATTTTGACTCGTCTCTCCGTAATGGTGGGAGACAGATCTGCACCAGCGCTGGATCATCAGGAAGCTGAATCCAACGTGTCTATCACAACGGCAGAGCCTGTATCTACTTGGGGTTCATGCATCCGGACCCAGGCATGGAGAGAATGAGGATCAGACAGCCGTCTCTTTTAAATGTCTCCCCATGTGGATTATTCATAGCAGCCGTTCCCTCAATGTCTTTATCTACTCTGGGTTTGTCAGCCCCGAGTCTTAAGAGACAAAGTTCGCCAGAATATATTAACTCGCTCTCCGCATTCCTTAAACGTCTAGTGTCAGGGTTGCAGGTGGATGTCTGTAGGTCCATGTCCATCGGGTTAGTGTTGCTCCGCGGCTGGAGTTATTCCTTCATTAATTCGGCAAATAAGCGACGGGTGATCTTCCCTGTCATCGTTAAACACTGACAGAGGCGGTCACGGGTGGATGAATTTGATTGAGGTGGGATGAACAATAAAGCCACGTGGAACAAGGCTGGTATTTGCAGGGTATAGGAAGTACTCCTAACGCACTATCCGGAAAAAGAAGTGAATATACGAACCGCGTCCTTATTTAGACCGACTTATCATGCGCCGAGATACCAGGGATCATCTCGTAGCATATCCGGTTCCTCATCGACGAAATCCCACCCTGATTGCCCAGCCGAGAACTTGATGCGCCCCAGATACGAAACAGATACAACGACCTGGACCCGCTTCAATAATGGCTCGTCGTCGCGTATGCATTCAATACACTTGACAACTGGGGTGAAATCGTTCGTATGAGCAACCAGCCGCAGGGTTTGAAGATTCGGCAGGACCTTGAGCAAAGACAACACCGGATCCTGTCAGAAAGAATGAGAATTGCGAACAACGACGTTCGAAAATATGACATACCGTGAAGTCCTTGTTTCCTTCCACCACGATACCTAAAACGCGTAGTTTTGAGCATTGGGACACTCCCACTACATACTCAGGGAGACGTCCAATAGCCCAATGACTGCCCCAACATGACGTTAACTGGAGAGCTTCCAGAGTGCGAGAGTGACGCAGGACTACCTCGCTCAACACTCGCTTCGAGACGTTTCCCCGGTCCGTCTCCACTTCAAACGTTAACTCGACCATTCCCTCGTTGGAGACAAGGTAGTCAATGACGGCGGAAGGCACACCGCGACTCTTGATTGTGATGGAGGGAATATTGATCCCCTGCCGAGCGAGCTCAATCCAAAATCCGGTCGAGGTGTCATAGAGATCAACGTTGGATATCTGGAGTGACTTGAGGCGGCGAAGATGTTGAAAGATATGAGGAGCCGCGATGATACTGCCTTCCTTCAACGAGAGATGACGAAGTATAATAGTTGATTCCTTAGGAAAAACGCGCTCTATACCAGAGACGACCAGGCTCGTCGTACGTCGGTCCCACCGATCGAAGAGAACGGATAAGTGATGGTTATTTACAAGTACGCGTGCGAGTGTCTTCTCGATCGTTGGAGTCGAGTTATTTTGGTATCTGGCGAGAGAAAACTTGCGCATATTGCGGAACTGGGAGAGATATGAGAAACATGGCAGCGTAAACTCCGGGTGGGTCAGATGAAGATCAATGGTGGGCATATTCATCAGGCTGTTGAACGTGTGTGTCCTCGAAGAAGAACGGCGGGGCTCTGCGAGAACCATTTCTGATGCTATGATTGAAGAGAAATATCAGTGGCAGACTCTCTTTGAGGTGTGACTGGACTTACCACAACGTGGACACTTGTAGGTTGATCATCGACGCGAATGCCCTCTTGTATAGGTTGCGAAACGCGTCCGAACTGGCTTTCGTCTCGAGACGTGAACGGGACGAACGACGTTTGTCCTTTGGAATGCCACCCTCAGCCACATCCCAGTCGGTCGGGGCGTGTCGCTCAGCATGCGATCCTCAGATACAGATTCTAAGTTTATGGACGTAGCCTGCAGGTCGGCTGGCTATATATTCGAGGATATCTTGGTTCAGGTTGCTGAAGGGGAGGGTGATGTTTATTAGGATAGCCGAGAGCACGGTAGTGCTTAGCGCGACGTCCGCTCGATGGCATACAGAGCGGAGGGCTTTCTGGTCGCGTTTGCACAGCTGTAGGAGATCAATGACATAGGATACTGGTGGAAAGATGAATGGACTTACGAAGTACACGATTTCCTGGAGGAGCTCGTTGAGCAAAGTGAGCAATGAGACAGGGCAAGGCTTTCCTCGACGCTTTACCCTCCGAAGGAACGCTCGAAGCCTGAGCTCGAACTTCAACTTTATCTTGAAGACGCGCATCGATTTGACGCGCTAAACTAACAAAGTTGAGAAACAAACGAGGGAGAAAGCCACGTGAATCCCACTTTGGAAAAATAACCAAGACAAATCCGTGGCAGCTTCAACCTTGCTTCCAGTGGCACTTGAGAACAGATAGCATCCCCAACAAAGACTCGCCGTCTTAGTCGCTGGCTGCCCTCTGCGCAGACGATCGTCACATAGTCCACACCGAAAGACCCCTTCGCGCAAGCTTCCCTCTTGCTCTGCGATCACCCAAAATCAATCTTTGCGACCACGAAAGCTCCTTGGTCGTCGTATCTCCATCGCCAAGCTTTCCACACATATTCAACGCTGCTCTTCTGTGCATGACTGACGTTCACGTCCCGGGACCATTGCCTGGGGACCACAGCATGCTGAGCTGTAATCTGTGCAAGTATGTCCATCGTCGGACTGGCAAGTCAGCCCTACCGCTGATCCTTTTTTCCCCTGGAACGAACACGGTCTCCTGATCTCCACCTATCCCAATAGGTTGACGTGTAACGTTGTTGATGCCCGATGCTGAAGGCACTGTGGCACCACCTGTTTTCCCGATATCTCGACAGACCCCAGGAAAGAGAGCGACGCGCCCTTTCCAGGCTGAGACTGTGTTATCAAGGAATGTCACATACACCGGATCAAATGTCTCTCGACAAGCCAGTGCTGCCGATCCTGATCTCGCTTGGAACGGGCGCGGTATCCTGCTTTCCACAGGTTCGCACGCGATGTGGCCCGTACCCATTGCTTGGGGACTGAAGTCTACTCTTGGTACAAATCTGCAATCCCACATCCTCTCCGTCTCTGTACCGAAAACCGGGGACTTGCATGGAAGAAAGAGGGACGTGAGGGTCCGGTCTACCTCATCACCACAGCCAGACCTTGCTACCACGCAGGCATCTCCGTCACCAGTCCCTCGGTATTCCACGTCCTCTGCATCAGTCATAACCCGCACAATTTTGCAATTGATCTCCCAGACCACATATTCATCCTCGTGCATTTCGACTACCTCGACAGATGCGAACCAACAAGGGAGAGCCACAATTCTCGAGGGCAAATTAGAAGAAGGGTGTACATGGCGTCTCTTCGGCACTATCTCTATTCCCACGAATGGCTCGGGGAATGTTGAGGTACCATACACGTCACTGGTCGAGATTGAAAGCCGAGACCTGGGAGGAATCTGTTTGGATCGCAGTGCCTCCGACCGTCCACTGAGTGCGTAGATCGCGCGGAAGTCGAGCAAACGGGCGCATCCCCCGACCCGTACCTCTCCCAGAACGGAAGTGGTCTCCTGGGTCCCTTCTGTCCAAGTTGGTTCATAGCCCACGACTGAACTAGACCTCGACGAAGATCTACGGTTCTGTGCTTTCCCTATATTCATCTCACTGAGCATCGAGATGAACGGCGTGGAGGAAAGAAGCAGGAGTATAGTCTCCATCAACAATGCTGTGGTCATTGCTGTCGTTTCATTGAAGCATTTACTGAGTCATGTTCGCAGCACTGATGATACTGCGTGTGATTAATGACGACAAGTATGAACCTGAAAGGAGTACTTACGGATTCTCAATTCTTTTCCTCAGCGAGTCTCCATGCCATAGAGATCGAGAGCAGACAACTTTTGCTTCAGTTTTACGGTGTGGCCTGTGCACTATAGACTGTCGAATTTCCCAGATGCACTGTGTTCCTTCGGTGATCTACAGCCGCCAAAGTCAGACGAATCTGCGGTCATGGAATACCAGAGGTGCTTACATGATAACCCCGTACAGCCCCTGCGCACGCTACGTATCCTTTGACCAAAGCGCTCGTGCAAGCAGTACGGCCTGCTAAACCAACACCAACACCAAAAATAATCTATTTGGGGTGTTTACCAATATCCTCCTCATGACGCATCCTCGAATTACTTTGCACTCTTCTGTCCGTCGCATGGTGTTGAATCCGAGGAGAAGAAACAGACAGAAAGCGGCTGCATTGAGGTGTTCATGCTACAAGTGTTACGAAGTTGGCGTGAACAATTCGGATGGTAAAGGCGAGAATTATGGTGTCCGACGACAGAGAGGTAAAGGTGTAAAGTAGCTTCTATGCTGTTAAACCTGGACCTACAAGGTCAGATTTAGTACCAAGTCAAGAGCATAGCCAGCATACGTACTTGTCCAGCCCTTGCGCTTTAGCGTGTATACGTCCTCCGGTAACACTAGCAAGTGGATCCATGTTGTTTTCCTTCATCGTAGAGAGCATAGCAAGCCGAGAATATTCAAAAATAATGGTCTTTGTGACGCAAAATACAGTAACCGGAAACTCGGCGGAGATGAAGGACAGGAGTCAAGATGATGAGTCAGCGTCAGTGGCGCTTCAGGACGCTTCAGCTTCGATGTTCACGTTCGTCTTGATGCGATGTCATGTCTTCTTGGAATTATTGTTGGACCTTGAGGCTGTTCCCGATTACTTGATTTTCTTTTGGAACAGCACAACACGAGCATACGGCGCCAATGTTCAATCAAACAGCACAGGCAAGCCCTTATCGCCTTTTCTTCCTTGACAGCCACTATATCTTCCAAAGTGAGTCGTTTGCGCTATGGACGTCGATTATACTAATTTTATTTCCATCGGTTTACCAGCATGGCGGACACCCATGAGAATGGAGCAGAAGCACCCACGAACGAACCTTCCACAACGAGGGATAATGTCCGTTCAACAGCCATCCCTGAAAATCCTGGAGCTCAGAGAAACCCTCCAAGCGGGACGTTTTTTGGACTGAACAAGAATCAGATGCATTCGTGGGGAGTCGGTGTGTTCGATTCACATTGACTGTTCTGCTGCGATGGTACTTAATTCCAAATGGCTTCAGGTGCTGCTCCACGCGACTATAAGGCACGCTACCCCCTAGATCCTTATGGCCAAGAGATGTCGGACAAGGCACGGATATGGTCTATCTACCTTGACGAAGCGGCCGATTTCGACGCCAATATGTTGGCAGAGTGGCGGGATACGATCGATGTCCTGCTTGTTTTTGTGCGTCTCACCTTTCCTTTAAAAATCAAACTCTAAAAAATTCAATACCATCGTAGGCTGGTCTTTTCTCTGCGGTACTAACAACATTCGTGGTACAAACGTCGCAAAATATGCAACCAGATTACAACCAGGCATCCACGTTTATTCTGTTTGAAATCCTCAAGGCCACGGCGTCGAACGGCTCCCAAATATCTATCCCTTCCTCCCCTACCGCCTTCTTTTCTTCCAGCCCCGGGCCTTCCGACGAGTGGTTCAACAGTTTGTGGTTCGTGAGTTTGACTCTCAGTCTGACCACTGCCCTCGTCGCCGTTTTGGTCAAGCAGTGGCTCCACCAATACGTCGCCATCGTCTCCGACAGCTCCGCGCGCGATCGTGCAAGAATCCGACAGATGCGATATGCTGGACTACAGGCGTGGCAGGTTCCCATGATCATTGGAATGCTTCCGGTCCTCCTCCATGTTTCGCTGGCGCTCTTTTTTGCTGGCCTCGCTATTTTCTTGTTCTCTCTAGGCATGAAAGTGGCCTGGCTAGTATCTATCATTGGTGCCGCAACATACATGGCCTACACCATTGCCCTAATCCTCCCCCTCGTCTATCCCTATTGTCCATTCAAGGTACCATTAACACTTTACGTCCACTCTCTGTATCAGTTCGCCAATGACTCTCTTATTCCACGTATCATCCTCATACGACACTATCCGTATACCCACATGTTTCGCCGCCATCATACTCATATCTTGCTCATGTCACGGTACTGGCAAAAACGGGAGAGCATTTTACGACGCCGAACACGTCCCCTGAGGGAAATCGAGCGCGAACACGTTCAAAAGTGCGCTACCAAAGTAGACGCACAATCACTGCAATGGCTGTACTCCTCCACATCCAATGCATCCGTGCACCAAAGTGTGCTGCAAGCTTGTTCTGGGATGACGTCTACCACTTTGAAATGTCTTCCATATGAATGCCGATCCGCATTTGTGGTATCTCTGCACCAACAGATAGAGCAGATAGAGCCACTTGTGCCGTCTCCTGGTGCCGAAAGAGAATTTGAGCTCTGCTACAGAGCGTATCTACTTCTGCGGCGCCCCAAGTATGACCCCATTCGCCTCTCCTCTGACCGTGATCGCATGGCAGATCGGTGTTCCAATGAGCAGCTGAAAATGACACTGTACTCCATGACAAGTTTCGAGAAGGCATCAACTGTTTTACTCGGAATTCTTCAAGGCCCGCAGCGCTCTTCCCTCACCTTACACTCCGCGGTGTGGAAGGCACTAGTCAATGCCGCCATGCCCTTCCCGCCCAGCCCTGGCAGCGGTGTTTTGGAATTAGAACTTGAACTTATGAAAGTCCTTGCGAGTTCCTTGCTCACAAGCGAGAGCGGGAATGTCACGACTATAGACAAGCCTACAGATGGGATGAGGGGGTACATCTTTGACAAACTTTTGGACTACTGGGGGTTGGGTTGCTTTCAGATGCCTGCAGCCATCAGCTCCTTCGATCTTGATCAGCGTATTATTCTTGCATTTATCCCCCGAATGCAGGAGAGATTGTGCGAATCAGCGCATGCCTCAGATCGAAAGCGGCTAATCGAAACTTCCCTTACTATCGTCGAATGTACCGGCCTTCTCCTCCATAATCTCACTCAGGAGAACTCAGACATCACGCAAATCCTGGATATGTTATACTCCTTACTCTCCTCCGAGGCTTTTGTCGTCGTCAGCCCAGACCTTCGAACACTTGCACACAAGATATTCGTCATTCTTGACATCTACCAATCTTGGGTGAAAGAAGTTAGACTTCCAGACATACGGTTCTATTCTGTTGCTTATCAGTGTTACCTTCATTCACCTGCGGGCGGTGGCGAGAGCTCGGAGAACGATGTGATGCCTCGCGCCCTGGGACGTCTCATATCATCTTCCCTGAACCTGCCTCCAGCTTCATCTATGCACGACTCCGAGTTCCATGAAACTCCCCTCGAACCGCCACGTTATTCCTTGCACTTTTCGACCGACTCACTCTTCCAGATTATGTTGCTTCTCATTAAAGAACATAACGAGAGTATCCTCTATGAGTGGGCGCGACATCCCGCCATGCAAAATGTCTGGCCGGAGTGTCTTTCGCGATTAGTGCGGTGGACCTCAAATGTGCGGCAACGGAACTCAAGAGAGCGATTTGACGAGTGGACCTTTTTCAAACGTGTCCTGGCCGTCGTTGTAATCGGAGAGCTGCAGAATATCTTGGGTCATAGCGACGACAACGAGTCTCTACCGCAATATGATTACGCGGCGTATACAGTTGTATACCAACTGCCTTGGCTGCAAGTTCTTTCATCTAGGTGAGCCTATTTTTCTTTGTTGATTCATGTTCCCGATCTGACAGTGCGATAGTGACGGAGCGCCCAATGCATTGAAATATTCAGAGGTATGGAGTTTCACAGCGTGGTTAATCTCTTAGGCTCATAAGGGTAGATTGCAAAACACCCCAAGTTCCAGGAATTCCTACATCCTCACCAGCCATCACAAGAAATCACAGATGCCGTTACTGCGACAAGAAATCAGACACCACAAAACTAGGATAGAAGTAAGGACCATAGAAGGGTGAGCTCTGGATGTAGATTGGGGACTACTGAAACAAGAACGGCGTCGGCGGGGCTGCGCAGAACCTATTAATACATTTTGGTAGTAGACCCTCTTTGACATTTGGCTGAACTTAACAAAGGTACTTCAATGTCTGCAAGTCAACCAACAAGTCAAAAGATAGAGTTGCACAGTAGCACTTATTTGAACGCGCCCACATCCCTCACGGTGGCCTCACCATCGTAGTATTCCGGAGTCCGGGGCCGTACGCCGCACGGCAGAGGCTATCGAACGATATCCACCTTACCAGAGCTTTCTTCTCTTGTTGATGCACTCCATAACATCACCACTCTCCTCGTTGAGATCTATGTCGAGCCCACCGGCGACCGCGCTCGTTGTCTTGCATGATGAGAATAAGCGAGAATTAGACTTGGCGCGTTGTGGTCTCGTGACCGGAAAGCAACTCGTTTGGGTGACTTTTTGGTAATCAGGTTTTTACTTCTTGACTGCCACGTCGATTGGGATCTCGTCGTTGACCCAGTTTTGATTCGATTCTCTTTATAACTGCCTTATTTCCTTCCGTCATGTGTCCCGACAACGCGTCAAATGGGCGAGAAAAAATAAGAAAAGTAAGCTTTTTACATGTCGGCGTTGGCAGCCTTTACTAACAAGATTTGCAGCAGAATAATTTGACTACCGGGTAAAGGAATGTGCATTGACTCGTTCTACGTGTCTTACCGTTCCTTTTCTTTCTCAAGGCTCACTAGTCCGCAACACGCCGACGAATGCATTCAGCATACGTAATAGTACGCGACTTTTTTTGTTTTCTCCACGTTTGGCTTATACGGCGCTCATCAGGGCGGTTTCGTACGCTGTCGATGGCACAAATTTCGCCCGACGAAGACCAACCAGCACGAATTCGACATTTATTGGGGACATAGTCATTGGGCATCATTACTCTGGCCATTGCTGTCAGGATTCCAAGGGAGGGATGGCGGACGATCTTCCCGAGATGTATGGGCGGAGGTACGTGTATTGCTTTTTGAACAATTTGACCTCGCTCATGTTGACCGGGTCCCCTCTCGCTCGTTGCAGCTCAACTCCGCATCGACGGCACTGCGTCAACGTTTCAACATCCCTCATGGTACGTGAACATGCTCCTACTTTGACCTCCACTCACACCGTCTTTTCAGAGGGAGGGTTCACGCATGTTCCGTCATTGATAAGAGTGACGGTCCTCAATTCGACAGGCAGACAAGCATAGGAATGGGAAACGACGAGCGGAAGAGACGGGGGTACAGGCATCTTCTATTGGGCGAGCCAGTGGACGGCGACGGTCTGCGGACCTCGGATATGAGATGCAGCATACATGAAGGCCATGGGATGCGTATCCCATAACCCTCATATGGCGTGTTCGCAGTTATGTACGCATCCAGCACTGATGCATCCGAACTCTCCTCTGCCCTCGCCGTGTACCTATTTGCCTTCACACCACTCCATTCTTGTTCGTCCCTTCCCTTCCCCTTATCGCTTGTTGCTAACCCTGGTGTACGCAGCATCACGCTTCGCAAGTCCGCCTCGTTCATCTCACTCTTCGGCCGTCTTTCTGTCACCTTTATGCTTCTCGCCTGTTCAGAGTTGTCCGCGCCGTCCGCAAGGCCACCATCCGCACCAAGTATGCCTTCTCTCTTCTCCTTCTCTCCATCAGCTCACACCTTCCCAGTCTCGCCAGATCAGGGTGCGCGTTTGGCATCATCGCCGCCTTCATCGCTTACTACGTCGGCCTCTCCGATTTGCGTGGATCAGAGGTACTCTACTCCCAATCGGCGCATTCTGGCTCCTTAATTTTACTATACCTCTTCACTGTACCCTTTCTCAGCATCAAATACCATGGCCTATCGTGACATCTCATCCATTCCACGCGTCCTCAATTCCAATCATAGTTTCTAACTATGCTCGTGCTATCATTATAATACAATAATATGGTGTTTATAATATCATAAAATGTACCGCGCTTGGCAGGGAACCCATATAGAGCGAGCTGGGAAAGATACCGAGTCTAAAGCTCGAAATGGTGAGAGGGTGGTAAATCCTTTGTATATCGAGCTACATCCAAGCATCCCATTTTAGTTTGACTGAGATTCGGTATTCTGACCCGGGACGTACGTGCATGTACTTCCTCTCGAGATGCGTATCGTGTCAGGCATCGGAAATTGCCATTCCTCGAGGGCCGCCATATTATTCCCCAGCATATCTCTGTCAGGCATCCTCATATCTTCAACACCGCTGAACAAAAGTGAGAAAAGGATATCTTCCTCGTCGAACCAAAAACACCACGCAGACGTCAAGTCTTCCAACCTTCTTCGTAGACGACTAATCCAGATGAATATTCAACGGTACTCTTCTGCCCATGACTGATGTTCACGACCCGGGACCGGCCACAGCACGTCACGCTGTTGCCTGTACGAGTATATCATTCGTTGGACTGACAAGCCAGCCCCACTGCTGATCCCTTTTCTCCCTTGGAACGAACACGGTCTCCTGATCTCCACCTATCCCAATAGGTTAACGCGTAATGTTGTTGATGCCTGATGCCCGAGGCTGAAGGCGCTGTGGCACTAACTGTTATCCCGATATCTGGCCACAGTGGAAGCCGTTACCCGAGGACTACAGATTCTTCCACCGAGCATCTGTTGCCGGGTACCAGAAACAAGACAAGCGCCTTGTCATCGACAGACCCAAAGAAAGAGAGCAACGTCGCCTGTCTTCTCAAGGAATGCCACATAGACCGTGATCAAATTTCTTTCGACAAGCCAGGTCCCAGTGTAACTGCTGATCTTGGTCTCGCTTGGGACGGGCACGATATCCTGCTTCCCACAGGTTCGCGCGTGATGTTGCCCATACCCGACGCTCGGTAGTCTTGAGGTACATCTGCAGTCCCACATCCTTCTCCATACCGAACGTCCGGGAACTGCGTGCGAGGAAGAGGGACGTCCGAACTCGTCATACCGTGTAGGCATCTCCGTTACCAGAGTCCTTCCATATTGCACATCCTCTGCATCAGCCATAACCCGCGCAAGTTTACAATCGATCTCCCAAACCGCTCTATATGCAGACAAACGAGACCCTCACTGCTTCGGTGCAATGTGGGATCTTTGGCGAGTATACTTGACTTTCCTCGATGGCTACCACCTCCCTAGTCTTGTGGCAAACGATATGAATCCACGTACATTCCGGCTATCTCGACAGATATGAATCGACAAGTGAGAACCATACTTCTCGAGGAGGGCATCAGAAGGAGGGTATTGGTATTGGTATTGATACCGGCACAAGGTCCCAATAAGGAACGGCCGGGTCCACAGCCCTGCCATAGCGTGCCATGTGCTGTGGCCACAAAGGCTCACGCCGTTTTAAGCACACTATTGAGTGTGTCTCGCGGATTAGAGTATCTTTGTAGGATTCAATGGAGACAAAGTGAAATGGACGGAACGAGCGATGGACAGAACGTGATTAAGGGCAATATAAGGGAGCTTCATTAAATACATGGAAAATATCAGAGGAAGCAGATCTTAGCAGATCAAAGGTATTACTTAAGAATACACGAGAAGGGAGCGCCAAGATGCTATGGAGGAATTCTTGCGGTGAATCTTGCAAGGTTTCGAATGCATCGCGGTACAATAATCATTACACCTTGCCTTCGACCTCACTTTGGCGGTAGCAGCATAATCATCGAGAACGAAGCGGGGACCGTTGGTGGCGTTCAGCCATCGAAGCACTTCAATGGCAAGTGTATGGGAGGAGGTCAATAGTTCGGCAAACTCTTTTCTATGTGCAGGGATCGGCACATTAAATAGGAACGGAACTTGGAACTTGAAGCTAGCAGGTTTCTGTAGATTTGATTGTAGGACCTTTATATCCTCGGTCAACAAACAAGTGTACCATGCCGAGGTGAACACCAATTCTGGATATGGAGCGGCGGCAGGAGCGTGTAGCTACCAAAGGAGATACGATGTCACAACGCGCCATTTCAGAAAAGGGCGTGGCAGAAACAATACTCATTGGACACATGTATCATTGCACCGGAGGAGCACGACGTCACAGTTGTAATCCTCGGAGGCACGGGAGACGTCATCATGTAAGGTGAGACAGTGTGAAACATACAGGCATACGCACGGACCACGAGGGAAGTAGCGACCCTAAGCAGGCGGGGCGGGAACAACGGACACGAAACGCAAGCACCCGGGAACGAAAGCAACGAGAGAGCGCTCCGTCGCAACACACCGAAAAACAGTGCGGCGGCAGGAACGAATCTTGTCACCACCACGAGAAACCAGACCGTCGCAACACGCCATTGAAAAACAGCGCGGCGGCAGGAGTAGACCTCGCCGCTATCACCGGAACGCGAGCAACAAAACTCAGTCCGTCGCAGCACACCATTAGAAAACGGTGCGGCGGCAGGGGCGGCAGGAGTGGACCTCGCCACTGTCACAGGAACGCAAGCAACAAGATACCACTCCGTCACAACACACCATCAGAAAAAATAGTGCGGCGGCAGGAGCCATACTCATTGCCACAACAAAAACCAAAATAACAGGAAACGAGTCTCGAGACAAGGGATACAGGGATCAGTGAATAAGGGCAGAGAAAGAAGGGTGCGCATGATGACAGAATTGTAGGAAACATGGCGCATGGTGGTGGTAGCGGTCAGTTGGGATGGTGGTCGTAGTTCCGCCTCATCGTTACTACCTCCTTCCCCACGAATGGCTCGGGAAATGTTGAGGCTTCAACATACGCGTTTTCGTAGATGAATATGTCGGGAATGACCTGGGAGGAGCCCATATGGATCGCAGAACCTCCGATTGCGTACGCAGATCGTGCGCAAGTTGAGTAAACGAGCCTTTCCCCCGTCCCGTACCTCTCTCAGGATGGAGGAGGTTTCCTGAACTCCTACATCGACCACGTGAAGCACTGTCACTGTCCAGGACTGAGATGAACCTCGATGAAGATCTACGGTTCCGTGCTTTCGCTATATTCATCTCATCGAGCATCGGGATGAACTACGCGCATTGAAGGGGGGAGAGAACCAGGATTATAGTCTTACTCAATCATTCCGTGGTCATCGCTGTCCTTTCATTGAAGCATTTACGGGATCGCGTTCGCCAGCACTGATAATACTGCGCATTGTTAATGGCGGCAAGTATCGGCCCGAAAAGAGTACTTACGGATATTCAGTTCTTTTCCTCAGCGAGCCTCCGCATCGTATAGATGAAGAGCAGACAACTTTCGTTTCAGTTTTACAAGGTGGCCGGTGTTCTATGGACTGTCGACTTTCTCAGATTCGCGATGATCTACAGCTGTCAACGTTAGACAAGGTTGTGAATCTGTACAACATGGGTTACCTGAAGTACCTGCTGGGACCACGTCTTCTCTCTCCGCTGAAAATTGGAGCCGACACACGAGTATATCCTCTCCATTTGCTACGGCAATCCAGTATCCTCCTCTCAAGGCATTGTCGCATTACTTGAGACGTTTCTGTTATATCCCACCATATTAAATGGAGGAGAAGGGGAGGTCACATTAAGGTCGACATGCCAGAAGCACTACGTTGGCGTGAACGAAGACGATAGCAAAGGTGACATGTTGGCATTCGGAAAAATATCACGGTGACACAAGGCCTCAATGCTGCTAAACAGTACACCTGGATCTACGAGTTCAGATATCTCACCCAGTCAAGTGCAGGAAGTATGTACCCGTACATCCCTTGCATATTGAAACCTCCGGTTAATGTTTACAGGCGGACCAGTGTCATTAATCCTTTCTGGTCATCGTAACGAACGTTTCAGGGCGAGAATATTCAGAAAATAAAGTCCAATTCTTGCGAGGAGGATAAGGACGGCACAGAGATGATGGAAAGAAGTCAAGAAGATTCGTCAGCATCTCGGTGACTTCTACTGCATCAACGATCAACGATCAACTGTATCCTCTTCGCCCATTGGATCGTAAATCCACCTCCCCGATTTACTGTAAATACTATGTCTGTTGGCACGAACAACTACCTTAGGTGCCGGTGTCACGGATTGTGAACTTGGATGTTTTTTATGGCACAGCACAACACGAGCATACGGCGCCCGTTCGCTGAAACGCTTAACGCCCTTCCTTCCTTCCTTGACAACCACCGTATCATCGAAAGTGAGCTACTCTGTAATTTTCTATGGACTCTGATTGTACTAACTTCCATTCTAGCGATTTGCTAGCATGGCAGACACCGATCAGGGAGCACCTCCAAACCAACCTTCAGCAACTGGTAGTCGTGTTCCCTCGCCTGACCCTGGAGCTCAGAGAAACCCTCCAAGCGGGACATTTTTTGGCCTGAACAAGAATCAGCTGCATTCATGGGGAATCGGTGTGTTCATTTGCTTCAACTCTTCTGGTACAATGGTATTTAATTGTAATGGTATCAGGCGTCGCTCCACACGACTATAAGGCGCGCTACCCTCTCGATCCTTATGGCAAAGAGATGACCGACAATGCACGAATATGGCCCATCTACAACGAAGAAGCCGCCAATTTTGACGCTAATATGGTGGCAGAGTGGCGGGATACCATTGATGTCCTGCTTGTTTTCGTGCGTCCCAGGTTTCCTTTCGAAATTGGTGTCTAAAAAGTCTAATACTATCATAGGCCGGTCTCTTCTCTGCAGTACTCACAACATTCGTGGTACAAACGTCGCCAAATATGCAACCTGATTACACCCAGGCTTCTATGTTCCTTCTCTTTGAAATCCTCAAGGCTACCGCGTCGAACGGCTCCCAAATCTCTATTCCTTCCTCCCCTACCGCCTTCTTTTCTCCCAGCCGTTCCGACGAGTGGTTGAACAGTTTGTGGTTTGTGAGTCTGACGCTCAGCCTCATCACTGCCCTCGTTGCCGTTTTGGTCAAGCAATGGCTGCACCAATACATCGCTGTCGTCTCTGACAGCTCTGCGCGTGATCGTGCTAGAATCCGACATATGCGGTTCGCTGGACTACAGACGTGGCAAGTACCGATGATCATCGGGCTGCTTCCTGTCCTTCTCCATCTTTCGTTGGCGCTCTTTTTTGCTGGCCTCGCCGTTTTCTTGTTCTCTCTGGGCATGAAAGTGGCCTGGCTGGTATCTATTATTGGTGCCATAACATATGTGGCCTACATCATTGCCTTAATCCTCCCCCTCGTCTATCCCTATTGTCCATTCAAGGTACCATTAACACTTTTCGTCTACCATTTGTATCAGTTCATCGACGACCGCCTTATTCTACTTATCGCTCTCATACGACACCATCTATATACCCACTTGTTTGGCCACGACCGCGATCACGAGAATTTTCGCTTCATTTCCCAACCTCGAAAACGTCCTCTGAAGGAAATAGAGCGCGATCATGTTCAAAAGTGTGCTACCAAAGTGGATGCGCAATCACTGAAATGGCTGTTCTCTTCCACATCTAATGCATCAGTGCACCGGAGTGTGCTGCAGGCCATTTCTGGAATGTCCTCCGCCACTTTAAAATGGCTACCGGATGAATATAGATCTGCTTTTATGGTACCTCTGGACCAGCAGATGCAGCACATTGAACCACTTGTGCCATCTCCTGATGTTGAGAGAGAGTTGGAGCTCTACTATAGAGCATATATACTCCTTCAGCCTAATCATTTCCCTGGCCTCTTCCCCGACCGTGATCACATGGCAGATCAGTGTTGCAACGAGCAGCTAAAAATGGCACTGTTCTCCATGACAAGTAGCAAGAAGGCGTTAGCTGTTTTTCTCGGAATCCTTCTAGGCCCGCAACGCTCTTCCCTCACCTTGCACTCAGTGGTGTGGAAGATACTAGTCAATGCCGCCATCTCCTTCCCGCCCCGCCCTGACAGCGGTGCTTTGGAATTAGAGCTTGAACTTATGAAAGTCATTGAAAGCCCCTTGACTACAAGCGAGAGTGGGGATGTGACCACTATTGACAAGCCTACAGATGAGATGAGGAGGTACATTCTTGACAAATTTTTGGCTGGCTGGAGGTTTCGCTTACAAATACCTGCCCGGGTTGCCACCGGCTCCTTCGACCTTATCTTTCTTTCACTTATCCCCCGAGTGCAGCAGAGATTGTCCAATTCAGCGGATGCCTCAGATCGAAAGCAGCTAATCCAAACCTCCCTTACCATCGTTGAACGCGCCGGTTCCCTCATCCATAGTCTTCCCCCTGAAAGAAGCAGCTTGGTCCTCAATATCTTATACTCCTTGCTTTCTTCCGAAGCTTTCGCCGTCGTCAGCCCAGATCTTCAAACACTTGCGCACAGGATATTCATGATTCTTGACTGCCTGAGGTGGTACCAACATTGGATAGAAGACATATGTCCAAATATGCGGTTCTACTCGGTTGCTTATCAGTGTTACCTTTATTCACCAACAGGCGGTGACAAGAGGTCAGAGAAAGATGAGATGCCTCACACCCTGGAACGTCTCGTATCATATTCCTTCAACCTGCCTGGTTTATCTAATGACGACCTTTTATCCTATAACTCTGACCTGTCACATTATCCCCACTTTTCGATCAACGGACTCGTCCAAGTTATGTTGCTTCTCATTAAAGAACATAACGAGAGTATCCTCTATGAGTGGGCGCGACATCCCGCCATGCGAAATGTCTGGCCAGAGTGTCTTTCGCGATTAGTGCGGTGGGCATCAGGAGAGCAATTCCGCCGGTGGACCTTTCTCAAACATGTTCTGGCCGTCGTTGTAATCGGAAACCTGCAGAATATACTGCGCCATAGTGGCAACAACAAGTCCCTACCACAGTATTATTCCGATGCATATACAGGTGTAAACCAGCCTCCTTGGCTGCAAGAAGTTTTTTCATCTAGGTGAGCCCATTTTCTTTGTTGATTCATGTTCCTGCTCTGACAGTGCTACAGTGACGGAAATCCCAAATATTCACAGGTACGGAGTTTCACAATATGATTAACCTCTCGGGCTCATCGAGGATAGATTGCGGCGCATCCAAAATTCCAGGAATTCTTGCATTGTAAGCGTCCAACACAGGAAATTGTAGGAGATGCTGGTTCTCCTGCTGTATTGAGTGAATCGAGCTACCTACCGCGGTACATCTGATAGGTTATTTACTGACAGTATGATTACAATCAATAGTCCAATAATGAAATCCTTAGAGTCTCACTCAATCCCTTTGGGTTGAAAGGAGCATAAGAACCGTATGACTACAAAGTTGAGAACAGTGGAGGTAATCACCAATGTCAGTATTCCATCCTCCCGCTGTCCCATTTCCCCCTTCTTGTTGTCCCCTCTTCCTCACCTCCATATCTCATCTTGTTTACTGTACCGCTCTCCTCATTGTGTTCGATGTGGAGCGCAGCACCCTCGTCGTCTCGCATCATGACTCGGAGAATGAGCAAGAATTTGACTTGGCGTCTTGGACGTGTCGTGGTCTCGTGACCGAAATGTAGCTCATAAGTTTGGGCGACTTTTTTGGTATTCGAGTTTTTACTTCTTGACTGCCACATCGATTGGCGTGTCGTCGTCGAGGTCAACGGTGAGCTCGGTTTTGGTTCGATTTTCATGATCTCTTTATCACCATCTTTCTGCAGCTGTATTTCGCCGTCTGTCTCGACAACGCATGAAATAGATAAGCGGACAGGTAAGCTTTTTACATCTCATCGTTGGCAGCCTTTACTAACGAGATTTCCAGCAGTGTGATTTGCTTACGGGGTAAGTCTACGTACACCGACATTGGCTTTAGTTTGCTTACCATTCCTTTCTTTCCCAAGCTCGCCCTGCAACACGGTGCCGACGATTCTCTCGATAGCTCACTCGTCCACGTAGCGTACGCAACGGTACGCGACTTTTCCCTATCTACTTCACATTTTGCTCATATAGCGTTCATCAGAGGAGCCCCATATGCTGGCGATAATGACGAGTTCCGTCCGATGGTGACAGACGGGCACGAATTGAAGAGATTACTGGGAGCAGTTAGGCTCGGTAAGACATTCCTCAAGCTGACCTGAACGAGGGCTAACGATTGCTCTGACCACCGCTGTCAGGATTCCAAGGGAGGGATGGCGGACGATATTCTCGAGGGAGTGTTCGATGTATGGGCGGAGGTGCGCGTATTGCTTTTTGAACTATTTGGCTTTGCTCACTACGTCGACAGCGCGTCAACATTCCCAACTTCCACGTAGCTTTACCTCCACTTAGGCCGTCTTTTCAGAGGGACGGTTCACACGTGTTGCGCCATCAATAAGGGTGATGGGAGCAGGGACTCGGGCGGTCTTTGGGACGAGCTCGCTAGGGCACGTAAGCTTGCTTCCCGCGGCGCTTTCGTCACTAACTTGAGTGCGTGCAGAACAGACAAGCATAGGAACGGGAAACAACGAGGTGAAGAGACGGGAGGGTGTGTGCACGCCGAGGGAGGTGTCTATGGGGCGGATGTGGCCATTATTAGGCTGGCTAGAGATGCAGGGCGGCACGGGTGTCTTCTATTCTTTGTTATGATGGGGAGGGAGTGTTCGCTAGTCGACGGCGACGGTTTTCAGACCTCGGATATGAGAGGCAGCATACATGAAGGCTATGAGATGCACATCACTCTGGACGCATATAGCGCAGATGCATCCGAGCTCTCTTCACCGCTCCACTCTTGTTCGTTCTTTCCCTTCCTGCTTGCTAACTCCGGTGTACATAGCATCACCTCGCTCCTCAAGTCCGCCTCGTAGTTTCGAGCATTGGGACACTCCCGCTCCATAGCCAGGGAAATGTCCAATAGTCCAGTGGCTACCCCAGGACGATGACAGATGGAGGACTTCAGTGCGAGAATGACGTGGGACTACCTCGCTCAACGTTCAACCCTCGCTTCGAGACGTCGCCCCTGTCCGTCTCCTCTTCAAGTTCAAACGACAACTCGGACATTCCCTGGTTGGAGACAAGGTAGTCGATGACGGCAGAAGGCATGCTATAGCTCTTGAGTGTGATCAAAGGAATGTATGTTTTCTGCCGAGTGAGCTCAATCCAGAATCCAGACGAGGTGTCATAGAGTTCGAAGTTGGAAATCTGGAGCGACTGAAGGCCGCGGAGGTGGTGGAAAATATTCGGAGGGGCCGCGGTGATGCTGCCTTCCCTCAATGTGAGGTGATGGAGGGATAGATTGGTGGACGATCGTTTGGGGAAAATACATTCTATATCACACATGTCTACGCCAGTCATGGTTTGGCCCCGCTGATCCAATAAATACAGAACGAGATCGGTCAACCCACGGTTATTCGAAAGTACGCGCGCGAGTGTCTTCTCCATCATGGGGGGAGAGCTATTGTTATAGCAGGCGAGAGAAAGCTTGTTGATATTACAAAAATGGGAGAGATGCGAGAATATGGAAGAGTGATTTTGGGGTGGGTTAAATGAAGGTCGATGGTGGTCAGCTTCATCAAGCACTCGAACGTGTCCTCGAAGAAGAACGGCGGGGTGTCACGAGAGCCATCGGTGATACTATTATTGAAGAAAAATATCAGTGGCAAACTCTCTCGAGACGTGACTGGACTTACCACAGCGTGAGTGCCTGTAAGTTAACTAAGGAGGTAAATGCTGCCTTGTACATTATGCGA
Source organism: Armillaria borealis (assembly GCA_030435635.1). NCBI lineage: Eukaryota > Fungi > Basidiomycota > Agaricomycetes > Agaricales > Physalacriaceae > Armillaria > Armillaria borealis. The sequence continues at coordinate 21,417 of JAUEPT010000124.1, forward strand.
AATGTTCCTGTGTTAGCCTTCGTCTCGAGACGTAGACGTTTCGAAGGAGGCTTGCATGTTGTGGTGCCAACCGAGTCAGCCACACATCCGTCGTACATGTAGTACAGTTTCAACTCTGGACATATGCGTACTCTCAGTTTATGGACATATCCAGGATCCTGCAGGTTGGCTGGCTAGATATTTGAGGATGTCTTGGTTAAGGGGGATGAATGGGAGAGTAAGTTCCAGCAAGATAGCTGAGAGCACGATAGTGCGGAGAACGACGTCCGCTTGATGGCATACAGCACGGAATGACTTTTGGTCGCGTTTGCACAGCTGCCAGAGATCAATGACTTAGGATGCTGGCAGAAAGACGAAGGAACTTACGAAGTAGGCGATTTCCTGAGAAGTTCATTGGGAAGAGTGAGCAAGGAGACGGGGCAAGGCTTTCCTCGATGCTTCACCCTCCCGAGAAACGCTCGGAGCTTGAGCTTTGGATTCAGGTTGGGGACGTGCATTGGTTTGACGAGCTAAAGAGCAACAAGGTTGAGAAAGAAAAGAGTTCAACGCCACGTGAATCCCACCTTGGAAAAATAACCAAGACGAATTCGCGATTGCTCCCAGTGGCACCTTTTGGATATCCCTCTTGTCTTAAGTTTCTATTCACCTTTCCGTCGTCAATCATCAAATCATCGAACCCTCCGTATCGCAGGATCCATGGTCGCGTAAGGTTTTCCGCTTTGTTCCGCCATCGCCAAAACCAGCCTTTGCGACCACAGACACTCCTTCGGTGTCACATCTCCATCGCTACGCTCTCTACTTCGCCCAAACATCAGTCGCGACGTCCAAGATTTACCGCCAATTGGCCAGGGCCCTTGCCACTGCTGGCGACGAAATCAGCAACGTCAAATCTCGACATCGCGCGCAAACTGTTATCCTGGGATAGAATCAAAAGATTCAGCGAGTCACTGCTGTTCCTCGAGGACTGCTAAATTCCTCCCCTCCAGGCCTTCTCGTACCTTCCGACACCACTGAACAAGATAAGAAAAGGACGTCTTCCTCAGCAAACCAATGATGTTTTCTGTGCGAGTATATCAATCACCGGGTTGGAAAGTTAGGCCAATCGTTGATCATTGGGTCCCTTGGAACAGACAAGGTCTCCTGATCTGTCTGTCCTAATAGATGCACGCGTAACGTTGTCGATGCCCTAAACTGAAGCTGAGCCCGGGACGATATCTGGCGACAGGCTGCTGTTAATCGAAGACGGCCACATTGGTTCACGAAGTGTCTGTTGTTGATCTGTTGCCTGGAAATATGTTTTCATGGGCAAGGCGAGCGACGCAGCCTTTATCCGGACTATCTTCTTAGGCAGAGTTGCATCAATCGCTACCCAACGTTCTCTGACGCGTGGCCGGTGTTTAGCGTCGCGTTCAATTAATGATCAGGATCTGGAGGATTGTATGTGGACCGTAGTAGCTGGCTCCGTGGTAGATATGGCGCAGATCGACCGTACAGTTGGAAAATTGGTGGAATATCCAATCCTTCTCTTCCTTGGAACTGCCACGGAATCCGGCTCTCCGCAGGTCCACACATGACGTTGCACGCGCGCGATGCCTCTGGGACTGGATACTGAAGGCTACAGCTCGTGATGCAAATCTGCAATCCCACGTCCCTGTCCATATCCGTACCGAAAGCTACGCGCGAGAAGAGGTCGAGAAGGTCCGGTCAACTCTATCGCCACAGCCAGACCTTGTCAACACGTAGGCATCTCACGTCACCAACCCTATCAACGAGGGCGGTCGACAGCCTCACTATTTCGATACGACACTGGAATCGTCGAGATGGCTACTCCCTCTCTCCACTCTTTTGGAAACATTATACATCCTCATATCCTTCGGCGACCTCGACGGATGCGAATCGACAACAGAGAACCACGTTTCGTTGCAAAATCTAAACGAAGGGCACACGCCGTCTCGCCTGAAGTGCCCGGGAGCTTCACCAGACGCGTTTTTGTCGTTGATGAACCGGTAGAGATTGATAACCAGGACCTGGGAGGGAATCACAGTATCTCCGAAGTCTGGCAGGCATAGTTCGAACGTAGGACTAGCCTAACCGCCATCCCTTCTGACTCGGAACAAAAGAAATTTGCTAATCTCTGTTTATCCAAGCTGGTCCAAGCATAACGTAGTGGTGCCTCCGTCCGAAATTGAGGTGGACTTTGACGTGCTTTCTCCGAGCTCGTGCGCATGAAAGGGACTCGAGAGAAGAAATAGTCTCCTTCAACCCTCCCGTTGTTATAGAGACGTCGTGCATCGTATGGAAACTCCTCAGAGCGAGGCAAATGGGCAAAACCATCCTATCTTGCTCGATACTGCACGGATAGCGATTATTGCACTGGTGTCCTTTCATCGAAGGATTTCCTGATTTCCTGAATTACGTTCACCAGCCCTGATGAAACCAAGCATGGTTATTGACGAAAAACATGAACCCAAAAGAAGCACTTACGGATCCGGGTTCTTTTCCTCTGTGTGCCTTCACGTCATGGGAGTCAAGAACGATGGGCAAGCATATCATCGACTGCTGATAGAGTTTTCTGTGACGGACGGTGCTCCAAGGACTGTCGATCTTCCCAAATTTGCTACGTTCCTTCGATAATCTGCAGCCGCCAAAGTTAGACAAAGTTGCGACCATAGATTACCAGAGATGCCTACAATATGACCCCATACAGCCTCTACGCCTGCAATCAGTACGTGCTTCTACACCAATATCCTCCTCCTAACGCATTGTCGAGTTACTTCGCACTCTGCTATCTGTCGATCTGATTGAATCCAAGGAAAAGAGACAAGGAAATTAAGCGGCTGCAAGTGTTACGTTGGCGTGAAGGAGAAGAGACATGAAGGGTGGAACGGCATACATTGAGGTTACCATTTGTCTCGGGACAAAAGAAGTTTCCTGATCTCCGGTACAAGCACGATGGTGCCGATGAAGTGAACTTGATGAAGATCTGCAGTTTGCTTTCTCTGTACTCATAGAGCACTGCACGTATCAAAGAGAGGACTAGGAATAGCCTCGTTCAACGCCTCCATGGTCGCTTCGTATGCAACGACATGCCAAGTCCTTCGAAGGAGGCGAATCGGAAAAGACATCGTATCTTGGCCGAAATTCGTATGGATCCGGCTTCTTTAGGCCTGATATTGACCGTCGCAGATTCGCACCGCCGCCCTTTCATTTGAAGGATGTCTTGGATTACGTTCGCCAGCACTGGTGATACCGACCATTGTTATGAACGAAAATTATGAACCCGAAAGATGCACTTACGAAGCTGGGTTCTTTTTCTCTGCATCTTGGAAGTCGAGATCAGTCGGCAGGCGTATCGTCGACTCTTGTACAAAGTTTTCTGGGATCAACGGTGCTCCAGAGACTGTCGACCTTCATAGATTCACTGTGTTCCTTCGATAATCTGCCGCCGCCATAGTTAGACAAAGTTGCGACCATTAAATTCCAGAGATGCCTACCATATGACCCCATACGGCCTCTACGCTTACTATGTGACCTCTGACCAAAGCGCCTATGGAAGTAGTCCGTCCTGCTAAGCCAATATCCTACTAATAACGCATGGTCGGATTACTTCGCGCTCTTCTATCCGAGTCCGTCGCACCGTGTTGAATCCGAGGAGAAGAGACAAGGAACATGAAGCTGCTGCATTGAGGTCTTCATGCTAGAAGTGTTACGTTGGTGTAAACAAAACGGAGAAGAAAGGCGAGCATCACGGAATTCGACAAAAGAAGTAAAGGCGTAAAGCGGCTTCTATGCTGCTAAACCTGGACCTACAAGTTCAGATATATTACCAAGTCAAGAGCAAACCTGTATACGTACATGTCGAGCCCGTGCACATTGTATTTACACGTCCTCCATCAACGCTTTCCGCCATCGTAGCGAGCATATTAAGCCAAGAATATCCGGAAATAAACGTTCTTGTGATGCGGAATACGGTAGCCAAAAACGGGGCGGAGATGATGGAGAGAAGTCAAGAAGCTGAGTCAGCACCAGTGACTTTTCAGCTTCAACGTCTTCATCGTTCACCATGATCACATTCACGTTCGTCTTTATACAATACCATACCTTCTCTTCGAATTATTGTTGGACCTTGAGGCTGTTCCCGATTACTTGATGTTTTTTGGAACAGCACAACACGAGCATACGGCATCACCTGAACAGCACGAGCACTGCAGTGAGCGCTTAGTACCTTTAATTCCTTGACAGCCGCTATATCTTCCAAAGTGAGTCGCTTGTGTTATAGACATGGATTATACTAACTGGGTTTTTTCATCGCTTTACCAGTATGGCAGACATCCATGAGAATGGAGCAGAAGCACCCACGAACCGTTCTTCAGCAACTCGTGATAATGTTCGCTCAACAGTTAACGTTAACCCTGAAGTTTTGAGAAACCGTCCAAGCGGGACATTTTTTGGACTGAACAAGTATCAGCTGCATTCGTGGGGCGTTGGTGTGTTCATTTTGCTTTGGCATTTCTGTTGCGGCGGTATCTAATTTAATAAATGATTTCAGGCGTTGCTCCACGCGACTATAAGACGCGCTACCCTCCCGATCCTTATGGCCAAGAGATGTCTGATAATGCACGAATATGGCCTATCTACCTTGAGGAAGCGGCCGATTTCGACGCTAATATGTTGGCCGAGTGGCGGGATACCATTGACGTCCTACTTGTTTTCGTACGTCTCAATTTTCCTTTCAGAATGAGCTCTAAGAAGTCTAATACTATCATAGGCCGGTCTCTTCTCTGCAGTACTCACAACATTTGTGGTACAAACGTCGCAAAATATGCAACCAGATTACAACCAGACATCCGCATTCCTTCTCTTTGAAATACTCAAGGCCACGACGTCGAACGGCACCCAATCCTCTCTTCCATCCTCCCCTACAGCCCCCTTCTCTCCCAGTCCTTCCGACGAGTGGATCAACAGTCTGTGGTTCGTGAGCTTGACGCTCAGTCTCATCACTGCCCTCGTCGCCGTTTTGGTCAAACAATGGCTGCACCAATATGTCGCTGTCGTCTCTGACAGCTCTGCGCGTGATCGTGCTAGAATCCGACATATGCGGTTTGCTGGACTACAGACGTGGCAAGTACCGATGATCATCGGGCTGCTTCCGGTCCTTCTCCATGTCTCCTTGGCGCTCTTCTTTGCCGGTCTCTCTATCTTCTTATTTTCATTGAACATGAAAGTGGCCTGGTTGGTCTCAATCATCGGTGCAGCAACATACACGGTCTGTTATTACCCTAGTCCTTCCCCTCATATACCCCTACTGTCCATATAAGGTCCCGTTAACGTTTTTCACGCATCGTCTATATCAATTCGTCAACAACTGTCTTATTCCACGTGTTGTTCTTGTGCTGCGCTATCCTTATACCCACATGTTTCGCCACGACGACCTTTCTCATTTACCCAGATCGAACAACTGGCTCCAGGATTTTCTCAAATCCCGCCAAAGGAAATGTCCCACTCTGAAAGAAATGAAGCTCGCTCATGTTCAAGAACATGCCGCCAAAGTGGATGCCCAATTATTGTTATGGCTGCACTCCACGTCTAACACGTCAGTGGATGAAAGTGTGCTGCAAGCCTTCGCTGGGATGCCGTCCAGTACCTGTGAATATCTTCCGGCCGAATACATATCCGCATCAGTGATATCTCTGGCCATGCACGTTGAACCACTGCATACGCTGTCTCCTGATGCCGAAAGAGAATTGGAGCTCTACTATAGAGCATATCTCGTCCTTCGTCCTTATAGTTGGCTTGGCGTCTTCTCCCAATGCGACCAGATAGCAGATCAATGTTCCAATGAGCAGCTGAAAGTACTACTGCACTCCAGAAATCCCGAGAAGGCGCCAACTGTCCTTCTTGGAATCCTTCGAGGCCCGCAGTGCTCGTCCCTCCCCCTGCATTCAGTGGTGTGGAAGACACTAGTCGATGCCGCCATCTCCTCCCGGTCCGCTGCACTAGAAACAGAGCTTGAACTCATAAAGAGCCTCGCGAGTTTCCCAAGTACGAGTCAGAGCGGGGATGTCACTACCATCAACAAGCCTACAGACGGACTGAGGAGGTATATTCTTGAAAAATTATCGGAACGCTGGGGGTATGATTATACTCAAATCCCTGCTAGTATCGACTCCGTCCATCTTGGTACCATGATTGTACTCGTCTTCAGGATACAGCAGAGATTCCGCGATTTAGTGCATGTGTCAGATCGAAAGCAGCTGATTGAAGCTTTACTTGCCATCACCAAACATATCGGCCTCTTTATCCGTGCGCTTAACGGGAACGATGTCATCGAGGTCCTGGATGTGCTATACTCCCTGCTTTCCTCCGAAACTTTTGCCGTTGTCGGAGACCTTGAAACACTGGTGTACAGGATATTCATGATCGTTGACGAGCACCGATCTTGGTTCGAAATTTCAATCAGGATGCGGTCCCCTTCAATGAACAGGCAATTCTATTTCACTACTTATCAGTGCTACCTCCGTTCACTAGCAGATGGTGACGAGAGGTCAGGGAATGACACAATCCTTCCTATCCTGGAGCATTTCCTATCAATTTGTCTGAATATGTATCATGACAGCGACTCTCATGGAATCCTCGCTTTCTCCAAATTTTATCCTCTCGTCCTGTTACGGCATGAAGACGAACAGTTCTGGGACCTCTTTCGGATCGACTCACTTGTCGAGATTATGTTGCTTATCATTAAGGGACATAATGAGAGCATCCTCTATGGGTGGGCACAGCTCCCTATCATGCGTAGGGTCTGGCCCAAGTGCCTTCCCCGATTAGTGCAGTGGTCATTGGGAGAGCAATTCCGCCAATGGGACTTTCTCAAACGTGTCCTCGCCGTCGTTGTGATAGGGGAGCTGCGGAATATGCTTGGCTATGGTGACGACAAGGAGTCTCTGCCACGGTATGATTATGAGCCATATACAGCAGCTGCAAACCAGCTACCTTGGCTACATGAAGTTTCTTCTTCCGGTTCATCTAGGTGTGGCCATTTTTCATTGTTGATTCATGTTCCTGTCTGATGTAGAACGTGAAAGCGATGGAGAGCCCAATGCCGTAGAGTATTCACAGGTGCGCAGTTTCACAACGCGATTAATCTCGCCCGCTTATTCATCATGTCGGATAGGTTGCAGCACACCCGAAATTTCAGGAATTCTTGAATTCCGTATATCCATCGCAAGAAGACGTTGAAAATGCATATTCTCATTTGCATCCAGATATACAAAGCACTCCGAGGTAAGTTCGAAAGTAAGACTGTTAGACTATTAGAAAAAGCTGACAGTACTGCCATAGTAGTGTCGAGTCCTTGCTACGAGAACTCGGACAGGTAGCGAGAGAGGATGAACTAGGATCGATAATTAGATAGTTTGCACTAAATCATACACGTAGCGACAGCATCCCAGTAAAATTCGTCTTAAAAACTATGACAGTAATCGAATACTCCGCACCAGAATATCTGGACCCGCGTAAACCTTTTTTGCTCAAGTGGTGTGAGCGCCAAAATCTGCCCTTGTCACTGTGGATACTACCGTGTCTTCAGCGTACTTTAATCGTGCATTCCTTTTGAGTATAGCAATCCGTTGCACGGGCGTTCACATTTGCACCTAACAAAAAGTCATCGTCTTCAGTCTTTACCACACGACCTTCCTTCCGGCGCTCGGTACTCCTCATGCATAGGGATCTTGCGGCAGTCACGATAAGCGGAGTCTATGATAATTTGGTCGTCCTTGCCAAACAAAGGGACAGCTGGCATTGAGTGCGAATGGTGACGATGTTCGAGGAGCAAAAGAGACGAACGGATTTCAGTCTGACCGCTTTTCCGTACACGTGGCTAGCCGCGGCTCGGCAAGCACTCGGCAAGGAGCGGCCCGGCAAGCACACCACGGCCCACCGCGTTCGCAATTTCGACGCGTCATACAGCAACGGATATGCCGCCAGTCGTTTTTCGTCGTGTCTTCAACGTGCTACAGGACATTCGTGATTCCTCGTTGCTTTCCTTTACTTGAGTTAAAAATCATACCCGAACGCAATGTCTGACACCAGGGCGTTTCATCAACAGAGGATGCTGGTCACCGCCTCCTGAGTCCTTGGAACGGGCATGTCTTGCATTCCACATGGTCATGCATGATGTTTCCCGTACTCGACGCTCGGGGAAATCAGAATGGAGTTTTGATGCGCAAACAAGGACGGACGGCAATGATGGAGAATCAAAAATATGAGTCAGCGCCAGCCATCAACCGATCATCCATGTCGGCCAAAATCTGAGGAAAATCTCGTATCCACTGTATCTTCCTCGCCTACATTGATCGTTGAATTCACATAGGTACCTTGAGAACATCACCGTCACCAACTTTTATGTTATGGGACGGAAACCCACGGCCTGATTCAAGCCTGATCTAAATTGAATTGATACATAGCACGCGTGCCAAAATCCAATCAAACAGTCTCACGAGTCAGTGCTCGGTGCCTTTTCTTCCTTACCAGCTACTATATCATCTAAAGTGAGCTGGTCTGCCATTTTTATGGATTTTGGGTGTGCCAACTTGATTTCTACCTCTTTACCAGCATGGCAAACACCGATGGGAATTGTACAGAATCACCTCCAAATCAACCTTCAGCAACTGGTGCTCGTATTCCCTCACCTGATCCTGGAGCTCAGAGAAACCCTCCAAGCGGGACGTTTTTTGGACTGAACAAGAATCAGCTGCATTCTTGGGGAGTCGGTGTGTTCAATTCGCATTGACTGTTCTACTGCGAGGGTATTTAATATTAAATGACTTCAGGTTCTGCTCCACGCGATTATAAGGCACGCTACCCTCCCGATCCTTATGGTCAAGAGATGTCTGATAATGCACGAATATGGCCTATCTACCTTGAGGAAGCGGCTGAATTCGACGCCAATATGTTGGCCGAGTGGCGGGATACCATCGATGTCCTACTTGTCTTCGTACGTATCAGATTTGTATATATTGAAATCGGACTCTGAAGGGACTAATTATAATACTATTATAGGCCGGTCTTTTTTCCGCAGTACTCACAACATTTGTGGTACAAACTTCACAAAATATGCAGCCTGATTACAACCAGGCATCTACGCTCCTTCTCTTTGAAATCCTCAGGGTTACCATATTAAACGGCTCCCAGTCCTCTATCCCTTCCTCCCCTACCGCCTTCTCTTCTCCCACCCGTTCCGACGAGTGGGTGAACAGTTTGTGGTTCGTGAGTCTAACTCTCAGCCTCATCACTGCTCTGGTCGCTGTTTTGGTCAAGCAATGGCTCCACCAATACGTCGCCATTGTCTCCGACAGCTCTGCGCGTGATCGTGCCAGAATCCGACACTTACGATACGCTGGACTACAGACGTGGCAGGTACCCATGATCATCGGCTTGCTTCCGGTTCTCCTTCATGTATCGCTGGCGCTCTTTTTTGCTGGCCTCGTTGTTTTTATGTTCTCTCTGGGCATGAAAGTGGCCTGGCTAGTATCGATTATCAGCGCGGCGACATACGCTGCTTACATTATCGCCCTAATTCTCCCTCTCGTACATCCCTACTGTCCATATAAGGTCCCGTTAACGATTTACATCCACCGTCTGTATCAATCTGTCAACAACAAGCTTATCCCACATATTCAATACTTTATCCTCTTCATGCAACACCACCCGTCTACCCGCGTGTTTGGGCGCAACAGTCGTATTTATTTATCCGGGTACTGGGAAAAACGCGATGTCATTTCTCAGCGCCTAAAATGCCCCACCCTGAAGGAGATTGAGCATAGTCACGTTCAAAAATGTGGTGCGGACGTGGATGCACAGTCACTGCAATGGCTGCATTCCTCCACGTCTAACGTGTCGGTGCACCAAAGCGTGCTGCAAGCTTTTTCTGGGATGACGTCCAGCACTTTGGAATATCTTCCGGATCAATACAGATCTGTGTTTACCGCCCCTCTGCTTGAGCAGATGACGCACATTGCACAACTTGCGCCATCGCCTGAGGTCGAGAGAGAGTTGGAGCTCTACTATAGAGCGTATGTACTTCTTTGTCCTGATCATTGGCTCGGCCTCGCCACCAATGTTGATGGCTTGGCAGATCGGTATTCCAACGAGCAGCTGAAAATGGTGCTGTACTCCATGACAAGGTCTGAGAAGGCGACCACTGTTTTACTCGGGATTCTTCAGGGCCCGCGACGCTCGTCCCTCACATTGCACCCAGTGGTGTGGAAGACACTCATCGATGCTGCCATTTCCAGAGCCCCAGACCGTCCCGGCAGGTGTGATCAGGAATTAGAGCTCGAACTTATGAAAATCGTTGCCAGTGTTCTGACGACAAGCGAGAGTGGGGATGTCACCACTATCAACAATCCTACAGACGAGATGAGGAAGCACATCCTTGACAAATTATTGGCTTGTTGGGGGTATAAACGCACTCAAATCCCCGAGGCTTTCCGCTCCTCTGTCCACCTTCGCGCCGTGTTTCCACTCATCCACCGGATACAGCAGAGATTGACCATCTCGGCGTATGGCTCAGATCGAAAGCAGGTCATTGAAACCTCTGTTGCCATTATCGAATGGGTGGACCACCTCACTGCCTGCGCTTTTAGTAGGGAGGAAGTCAGCACAGTCGCCGATATGCTATACTCCCTGCTTTTGTCCGAGAATTTTGTGGTCATCGGAGATCTTGAAAGACTCGCATATAAGATACTCATAATCTTCGACAGGCACTGGCATCGGATCAACGAATCTATAACCTCTTCCCCAACCATACACTTCTATTCCGTTGTTTATCAGTGCTACCTTCTTTCACCAGCCACAAGCGACGAGAGGTTAAGGAATGACACGATACTTCCCGTCTTGGAAAGGCTCCTGTCAAACTGTTTGAACATACACTTGTATGTTCCTGACAGCTACTACCGTGGAATAGCTGCTTTCTCCAAATTTTACCCTCTTGCCCTGCTACATCTTCGAAACAAAAAGATGCCAGTCAAAGAATCGCGGGCCCTCGTTCCGATCACCTCACTTGTCGAGATCATGCTGCTTCTCATTAAAGGACATCATGAGAGTATCCTCTATCACTGGACGCAACATTCCGGCATGCGTGATGTTTGGCCCGCATGTCTTTCTCAATTAGTGCAGTGGGCGTTAGGAGAGCAATTCCGCCAATGGGTCGTTCTTAAACGTGTCCTCGCTGTCGTTGTAATTGGGGAGCTGCAGGATATTCTGGGCCATCGCGATGATAAGAAGTTTCTGCCGCGATATGATTACGATGCATATACAGATGTAAGCCAGCCACCTTGGCTACGTGAAATTCCTTCTTCTTCCAGTTTATCTCGGTGAGTCCATTTTTCATCATCGATTCATGTTCCCGATGCTACAGTAGTGTTATAGTGACGGAGAGCCTGATGCAGTGGAATATTCAGTGGTACGAAGCTTCACGACATGATGGTCGACAACCCTGTGCTCATCAAGGATAGATTGCAGCACGCCCAGAATTCCAGGAATTCTTGAATTCTGTTCATCCATCGGATGAAGATGTTGCAACCGTGTATTCTTTTTTGCGTTGAGAATGTCAAGGCACTCCGAGTCACAGTAGGCAAATAACTGTGTTAGGGTATTAGAAAATGCTGACAGTACTGTCATAGCGTCGAGTCCTAGGCTGAGGACTCAGACAGACAACCAAAGAGGGAACTAGGACCGATGTTTAGATGGTTTGGACTAAATAATGTTCCCTATGACACTTGTTTACAGATAGCGATAGCATCCCGATAAAGACTCGTAATCGAATATGCCGCACCACAATACCCGGACTTGCTCAAGTTTTGCTCGAGAGCTGTGAACGCCAAAATTGGCCGTTGCAACCATGGAGACTTCCGTTACTACTTAAGTACGGCGATCTGTAGCGGGCTCAATTCTGTTCACAGTCATGCCTGTTGACAGATGGCAGCCCAACAAAGACTTGTTGTCTTCAGTTGCCAGTCGACTCTCGACTCTCCGCACAACTTTCGACACAAATCTCTACGTGATATACCCTTTGATCGTTGTATCTCCATCTCCAAGCCTTCGATCTTTCAGTGATGATAGTCTCGCGTTCCAGTTCCCTCGTATGTTGACCGTGAATCCTCCCGTACGGAGGAGACAAACTCGTCTCGTTCGAATACCCTAAGCAAACTTCGGGCGCCGCTTCCTCTGCACTAACATTTCTTGCGCATGCCGTCCCTTCATCGGCCCCTTGCTCTGGATGTATGCTCCCAGTACGCGAAAGATCGCAAGCGGTGGCAAGGCATACAACCAAGTAAACACGGGTAAACGAGTACCTTGCCCGGACAACGCGCCAATTACGAGGTCAGACATGTATATGTTTTCTTTCGCGTGGAGATAGGCGGAAGAACTGGACGATCTAGTCCAACACGGCATTGATACATAGCCGCTAGAGGTTTGACAGATGAGCATTGACGAAGACGAAAGTCCAAAGCTGTTGGTGTTGGTAGGGCAGGGAGGCAGGGCGCAAACTGGAGTGGTGCAGTGAAGGCACGTTAGAGTTGCGAACGGTTATTCGAGCACACGGAGGTTATAGACGCGTCCAAAAATGTGAAGGAAGGACGACCGGCGATTGACCAAAGGGCGCACGACTTTTTTCGGAGATGTTTCACAAAGTTTTGCAAGCCGTACTACTGGAATGTGTAGGGTGGGGAGAATTTTCTTGATGAAATTTATGGAACCAGTTTGAGCGATCCCGTCACAAAATATCTGCTGTAGGAATGGGAGGTCGCTGCGTTCGCGAAGACCAAGAGTGTCTTGATATTGAACAAAAGGTAATTCGGTGGGGTTCATGATTAACCTGTATATGTGTTAATGATGACAGTGACGATGACCAGAAGGAGAGCGCTTACTATACAGCAAAGTGTTCAGGCCGTGCTAAATCTCGGCCTATGCAGAGGCGGACTGTGGTGGGTATTCGGTAGCATCGACTACGTGGTGCACCATTGGTAGGCCCTCGCGTGATTCCCTTTAAAGTAACCACAGATGCCGAGAATTTTTTGAAACGGACATCTACAATCGTCACCTAATAATCCAGCTCATAACCCGATTATTCAGAATATGCCTGAGCTCTCCAGCCGTACCTCGACGATGACTTCCGGAGCATGTGTGACGACCGACTGCTTCCCAGACACATCGAGCGGCTTTGATTCGGGTGTCCTAAAGTAGTCTTCCTCAATGCTCGAAGGGATACACACATCGTCGAACGTCGCTTCCAAGTCAACGTCCACATCCGCAAGTGTCTCGAGGATGGGATACCTCCACTTGTCGATGAACAGGAGAGCAGAGTTAGCAACATGGGATCGATCAAAACACCACCTTGATAGTACCGCTTCGTTGAAAGCCGGGTCTTGGTCATGATCTCCATCTCATCGACGCTGGCAGGTAGCCTACTCCGGAGCTGGATTATTTTGGTTGCACCGGTAGGCCTTCGAAGATGAACGACATCCTACGAAAATGGTGATGACAGAACAGGGGGGTCCCGCTGAGATTAGGGTGAGTTTCGTGAGACATGATTGCAGTCATAGAGCGGCAATGGGAGGATGTGTACTCGGCGATGGGAATGGACTCATCCATGCGATATAGGCAGTGCTTTTCCTTTTTTCAGGAAAATAAATCGGAGATAAAGGGAGCACGAGGAAATGAACATGTCGATGAATGAGGTGCAGTGATATGTACGTAGCCAGAACCGACAAACGAGGGGAAATGTCTTCATTCGATGAAGACGGTCTCGCCTGTCCAGCAAAAGATATCGACTCTTGACCACGATATTGACAATCTCTTGACGCCGCGAGGAAAGGCGTAGTCAAAAGGGTCCTGTTTCCGTAGAGTAGAGAAACGACAGGAGGAAGGTGAGAAGGATGAAGTCCCGTGTTTGCGGGGACACGGTTGCAGTGTTAGGTGCAGATAGACGTTCAGATACGTGTATCCCAACCTCCAATGTCGACGATAGCTGATCCATGGCGGACGGTGGTACCTGTAGAACCAATCGAGATGATCCTGCAAGGCAACGACCTGATCGGCAAACGTACCCTCAGTGTATGTTCATCGCAAAAATTTAGACCCTGGCTTCGCAAGTCCTCTTCCGCAGCATCATCCCGGTTCATCGAGTCTCTATGTTGCCCTGGTACACGGGATATTTCATCGTGTAGTCTTCCAGATGCGCCCTAGACTCTCTGGTCGCACATACACCCTCAGCTCGCTGATACCGCCGAAGTTCTCGCCTTCCACGGAGGCTCTCCTCCTCACCCAGAGAGCCCTAACCAACCCTTCGAGTGACCACGTATTGATCATCCTTCCCGCGCTCGGTTTCGGTATCTTTGAAGGCCTCGTGCATAGGGATCTCGCGGTAATGCCAGGGAGTTGCTTAACTAGTATGACAACGGCAGAGGTGAAAGGTTCAAAGCGTTCGACCACCGTGGCTGCTGGAGGTTCGTAAGTGTTGGAGTCTTGCGCTTGGGATAGTGGAGGGTCGCTCCGGGTAGATACAGTTCGTCACTACTGTGCAACTCATCAACACGAATGTAAAAAAAATTTGACTGATTTAACCGTACCTCTGAGCTGAGATCGGATGTCGCCCATGGTCCACTCGAGTATAGATGTCGAAGCATGTCGCGTCAGACGTGCGCGTCAATGGCGGCGTCAGGATGCGCGATGCCAGCGTCGTCGATGCTTGTCGTCGCAGTGCAAGAGCGTCATTGCCACGTGTTCAAAGAAATCTTTTCTTGGCCTCGAAGCCCCGGGCCGTTTCGGCGCTCGGTAATCTCTACAGTGAATTCCCCTATATTACCTTAGACATTAACCACTATGTTCACTGAACCAAAAACACTGTCGGAAACTCGCGCAAAAAGACTAGCAACCTACCACAGAGACGCCGTACCTATCGACGAACAAACCCGAGCCCATCACGACTCACTGATTGGACCCGTCCGCCTTTTAAACACTGACCCTGACTGTGACTATCTCCCTTTCGTCCAATTCATCCGGCGAATCTTGGTGCATCTGACGGTATCGAGTCGGTCTGGGTGGGGAACTATAGGAAGCTACGAGTGCACGCTGATGTTCATGAGACGAACAACCCTGGGCAAGGACGTCTGGGATGATCTGTACCCAAACTCTGGTATCGAACTGTTACCCTTCATCCTTTCGTACATTCGGGATTCTCCACCCGCGATTGTTTTTGAAGAACGAACGCCTCCGGAATCTTCCTGGGGATCCTGGCACGACAACGAAATAGTGATTTCTCGCGAGCTTGTCGTCGCATACCTTGATCTCGAAGTTCGTTCATGATCAGGTCCTCCCTCTTTATTGTGTCTGACACTGTTCCAGAAGATTAAATCCACCAAAGCCGTGCTGGATCCAGATGACGAGTGTTCCCTTGTATTTCTGCAGACTATTATCCTGGTCACTTTCCTCCACGAGCTAACTCATACCCTCATGAAGCACCTCTTCAGGGGTCGCCTTGGCTCGCTTCTTGATTACGGGGGTATCTTCTGCGACGTCGGAGAATATACTGAGAAAATGATATTCGACGGTCCGCTCCTGTACGTTGAATGGCTCCAGGCAGAATTCGAAGACCACGCACTCCGAGTGAAGAAGATTCGGAATATATGTTCGCACTGGTCCACTCATCCCAAGGAAGAGTTCTACAACGTCTGTAAGCGAATTCCGTCTTCAGATCGTCTGGTTGTTCTTGATGTCCGTCAGCGATGGAAGATCTGAGAACGATGTTGGATTCTATCGACAGGAGCGAACTCTACAACCCGGTATATCCAGTCAATGTGCCTATCTCCGATCTCGACGTTGCCCCTGCGGATGAGAAGTATGTCCGTATTCGTATCACGTCTGAATATGAACGGCCGACTCCATCCGTCATAACAACTGTCTCGATATTTCCAGACTTAGGTCCAGACTCTATTCTTGTCGAGCGCGCGCCAGATAGAATGTTTGGTCAGGCTATGTGCTAGTTATAGGGAAGTGTGCAGTCATTCCATGTTCTTTTTGGCATTGCAATCCGTGCCATATGATAGTAGTCGTTGTTACTCCGGGGACATGGTTCCTGTTGAGAACAACAGAGACGTGAGACGGTGTCATTTTCATCCATTGAGAAAACGGGGTTTGATATGAAGCTCGTGGTCATTGACTCGGCGCACGGTACCCCGCCAAACGTCGCGTCGTATCCAGTTTGGGAACCTTTGGGCTCTGTCAGTACGATGTGTGGATGGACGTCAAGTTGACGTACTTTTGTGGCAAGTGAAGCTGTTCTGAGTCTCCTGCTAACAGCCTCAACCGCCGGTTACGGATCACTGAGTCTACATGTGCGCTATGAGAATGACGGCTTCGAGAATAAAGAAGACTGTCGGGCCAAAGTCTGAAGTCGTTTCATGTGAAGGTACCTGTCTATGGTACAACCGAGCAGCGTCCGGGACCGTCTTGGAGCACGCAAAGTAGTATGATGACACCAATCATCACACACGATCCGTGTTCGGGCAGTGTTTGGACTGAGGTCGCGGTCCGTGTTGTTAACTTGGCTTATCGAATCTAAGTAGTTCCGCAGATTATTATGATGGAAAAGACAGTCTAGTTGTTGAGATCAATAGCTACAAATAGTTCTTAAAGGATGACAGAAGAATAACTTGAATGCAGATAGCAATGAATATGACGATGAGCGCCCGTGTACTGATATCATGCTGCACAACGGGAACCATTCTTGACTCGATCGTCGGCGCCTCGCCAGCCTGCGTTTCCTCAGTGATCCTTCCCGTAGCCACACCCACTGTACTGCGTGGTGCAGAGTCGTGCTCTTGACTCAGTATCTGACCTGGCATACTATTGTCCGATATGACTGACGCGGGCCCGAAGGCTGGGATGTTGTACCATTTAACACCCATTCTGTTGCATGTTCCTCAGCAAAATACCTGCTGCGTAAAAAGATCTACTCACCTCCTGTGGAAGGGTCAAGGATCTCAAGGAGTGGCCACCCGAAATACTCGCATACATCAGCGCCGTCGCATGCGGGATAGAATCCGTGTTCGGCATTCAACTCGGGTATGGTTAAATGCACCATATAACGCTCGAACCCCCATCGTTTCTGCAACTCATAACCGTAGACTTGGACAGTAAAAATGTCTTCCTCCTCCAACAAATCCATGCCGCAGACTCGGGAACAAGATATGACGGGCCAGGATGTGATTACATTGGTCTCAAAGTCAATGATGGGGGCAGTGATCGACAATGAGAGCGCGTGATGGGACCGATCTTTTGCGTTACAGATATGACAGAAGTCTTTGTCGCCATACCAGCTTCTGTGGTACTTTGGTACAAATTCAATGGGAAATTCCACACCTAAGTGTGTACAATGCAGTCAGCAGTTGTTTCAAGCTGAACCACTGACCAGCTACCCACCTGTAATGATATATGCTTCAAGATCGTCACCATAGCCCCTGGAGCGAAGACACGAGTCTAGCTTGGAAGTCTGTGCAATCCACGATCCCACACTGGCAATCTCATCAGAATCTTCCCAGCCCGGGCGTGTATGGATGCGAATGGATGGGTTTCTGATCACATCGTCCCATGAAAGCTCGATGGACACCGACCCGCTGACAATCAACAATTAGGAGCATCAAAGGTTGGTCGACTGAATGTCAAACTTGTCAAACGGTAAGTCAATGACCCCCCTCGATGGCCCTTTTTGCTGGAAAATCTCCGACTTCCACCCGTGCGGCCAGGGCCGAGCTCTCCCGACCAAAACTCGGCGTGGTGAAAAGCGATCCTCCAGATTACAGAATATACTGCCCGGCGCATATAAGGCCTTTTGGTACGGGGAGCTGACAGAGTTGGTCTGATCATTTAGCCGGTATTGTGGGGGTTGGAGTCGGTGCCGGTTGAAGGTTTGGGTCCACTGTATCTCATTAAAGTCCGGAGATTGGTTATGATAAGGGATGATAGTTTTATAAGCATCTTGTAAGTCACCCTTCTGCGAATTTGAGAAAGACGGCTTCCGTCTGCCGACTTGACTGTGAAGCGGCTCACCCGATCGGCGCCTCGCGATACTACCAAGACTATATTTGCCATGTTCCGGTGTATAGGAGAACTCGAATGGGCCCAGCCTGTAATGATTATAGCATAGTAGGTCTCCAAACACGAGTTTCCCATACTCGTTGACATAGACTTGTTCTTCGTTAACCTTCGAAACAATTATTATGCAAAGAAAATCATTCGTGATTTCACTGACCGGGTCGTAAACATAGTAATATCTATCACCTGGATATCTATAGCTTTCCATTGGCAAAACCTCCGAGACCGACTGTAGGGATGGTTATTGACCTTTGGCTAAGAGTAACTCTTGGGGGACGTACCTGTAGATCTTGAAACTGCATGATGATACACTAAGAGGTCAGCTGCTTTACTCAAAAGCACAAATAATAGCCTTTACCAAATCAAAATAGAATTGTATGAACCGCATCGCAGGCAAGTCATGGATATAATGCCTAAAAGGGACTCTTGTTGTGCCTGCCCACAGGAATTAACTGGCAGAGGACAGATGAAAGGAGCAACACCTTACCATGAAGAAGAAATATGATCGCAGGAAAATCAGGTGATCTGCATACACCAAAGATTTGGGGAAGGTTTGGGTGCCTATTGTCGAGAAGGGTGCGATTCAGTCAGCTACACAGAGACGGAAAGCCGAACCTTTGTTTCATGAAAAAATCAAGGGCCTGATCAAGTTGCTAGAATACAGAGTATGTGGACCTTGCCGACGACACAGGGTGGGATACACTCACCTTCATTGCGTCCTCTCTGTTTTCGTCAGAAGTTTGGTATTTGCGAATGACTTTCCGCGTATCACTGTTCTCGATGGTGCAATAACTGTCTTGGTATCTAACGACACGACACTTCGTCGATGAACGAGTCACTGGTTCGATTATGTGGATGTCACCTGGAATGATATCCCAGACCTGTAAAGGTTGAATTACAGGGGTGGAATGACTGAAAATCACATACCGATCCCTTATAAAGACCCCGTTGTCGAGAACCCTGTAATCTTGCTGAAAGATTTTGCATGTCCTCGCTCTGCCGAACACCCAAGGTGCGTATTTCTTCGATGGTTGATGTGATATTCCTCTCCGATGCCACCACGGAACCCGCCAGAGTGCTGAATCCCGTGGTAACATCATCATGGACATCGGAGAGCGCTAGACGTGTCATGGTTGTCGTACGGATCTTCTGCCCGTTCAAGAGTGAACGCTAACGATGATAGCAAGCCACCTACTAGGAAGTTGTCCTTAGCCGTCTGTACTCGTTGTCTGTAAGCACTGATGTCCTCCGAGATCTTCTTGGCCTTCAAAAGACGCCTTATCCTGCTCGGTTTGCCTTCCTTGTTCAACTTTGAAAGTAAATCGTTCAGGTATCTGAGAACCGAAGGGTTGTAGGAGGCATAGATAGATAATGTGGGTCAACTCACATCTGAAAATCGAGACAAATATCTTTGAAACACGAGGCGCTAGTCGGCCCATGGGCGATGACAGTGTCCCTTACGACAACCAATGTAGTGACGATGCTCTCGGCCAATTCTTGCAGATCTTGCCTATTCTTTGCGGCGCTCTGCAGGTCTCCTTAGTATGGAGACCAAGGAAAAAATAATGACATACCTCGATGGCCTCGAGAACGACTACCACGCACTGAGCAGCACCCTTGATAAAAGGAAATGGGGCCATCTCGCCTGCTGCAGCAGTCAACTTTGCGATCTTGAGACATGAGTCGATACCAGACATGGTGGTGGAACGAGAGAACGTACAGATAAGCGCTACACCGCATATGCACAACTTTATATACCGTCACGGCACCAGTACACGACGGATGATTGAGGCCGTTGTAAGAAATCATGAGAACGGTACGAGTCTTCTCATTGCACGGGAACATGGCGGAGATGATATATGCCATCATTCGAATGCTGCTGCTGTAGGCAAGGCGATGTCGCCTACCAGTTTTCATGGCTCAATCGGTGCCAGAAGGATAAGCACCTGGTATTGCGTGACTCGAGTCTGCCTACAAGAATTGCCAATCTTCCACACCGTCCATGGAAATCCTCGACAGCGCCGTATCATCCTCGGATCTAGTCAATTTGAGTCTCGTAAATACGCAATCTTTTTTTGGTCGTCCTAGTCCTGCTATATGACTCGGCTCGCTCATCAGTATAATCCGCTGTGCTTCGAAGTTCGATGGTGTGATGTTTGAATATGGTTCAGTCCCGTATGGTCATTCTTCGCTTTGGCTTTGAGACGGCAATCACAAGATATACAGCTCGTCTATTGAAGGTGATACAAACAGGATCAGCCCGAGTTTACATGTCTAGACGCGGTTGGCATCAGCGAAGGATACAGCTCGAGGGGTGTTTACTCACGTGTGATGCTTCCCAGATATTTCGCTTGGGAGCAACCGGTCAAGTATTACCCCGCCCAAAATATACGACATTCTAAGCTGATCTGCAGTTCTAACCGCGAATCTGTACAATAAAACCTTGTTCGAAACCATGCTGGATCTCAGAAGATCAGTGTATTGAAGGACGCAATTCTCTTCACCCGGATCCTTGCGGTCTGTCAGAGCTGTAAATAGACCTTATCAAAAGAAGATTGGGAACACGAACATTGACAGAAATCTGCTGTAGAAAACAGCTGGAAGATGACAAAATCGATCTGTGATCAATGGCATATACTCAAGTCCAAATAAACGTCTTCCAGACAAGGGACACATTCTCCAGTTCTCCGGGAATGTTATTTGTGTAGGTGGGAATGCGGCAGTGTAATGAACACATCTAGGCTCCGTCGGAAGTTTTACGTCTTTTGAAGTACCGGAAGCGGCGGTGTGAAGGAGAATAGAACAATTGCTGGTATTGCTGAGGGTTGTCGCTTAACACGTCCTTCGTAAATGGGAGCACCCGGAGCAGATGGTTGAAGTCGATAGCGCCAGTGGCGGTCGTTGAAACAGAAGCGGCATCCGGACCGATTGCCGAAGTTGCGCCTGAGTTCACTTTTCCTTTCCACCAGGACGATTGCTGAGAACAGGCGATGTCATTCAAGTCGTCTCTTGATAAAATATATCTGATAGGTTAGACCGTTAAATGGATACCTCGTATGTGTATTGCAACTGGATCGGGGTTATCATTCTGTAAATCAACAATCGAGCCCGAACCAACACCTCTGCAAGCAATGGAAGAGTTCGTAATCTCTTCACGTTGATGGAAGATGACCATCGCACCATATCCACACCTTTATTGCTGCCACGATACCTCCGCTCTGCAAGCTTGAGAACAGCTTTCTCATCGCCCGAGTGTCTCTCGACTAGTAGGACGGTGCCAACGCCGATGCGTTCGAAGCGTTTGGTCTTGGAGGACTAGTCACTGCTGGGGCCGATATATTTTCCGATCGGAAAAACGAGGCTTCAAAATGTTGTGACATTTCATTTAATCTTCTGAAGGTAGAAATGAGTTCAGAAAAACAGGTTGAAAGGCGGGATCATTTACGTACTCTTTTAAGGTAAGGAAAAGAGCTCGAAAAACGGAATGTAAAATGTGTTTCCCACGGTCAGAACAAAGGAAACCGCTTTTCATTCGTAGAAAAGCAGTTATTTTTGGCACGCGAAAGGAGCGCTGAAAAGGACAAGTTTCTCATTGAGTTTTCCTTGTCCCGTTTTTGCGGCATACAAAGGTAACGAAAAGTCACAACATTTTTGGATTACCTTTTTTCGTCTTGAAAAGGAACCGACCCCAGCAGTGAGTCCGGGTGGCAGTAGCTCAGATAATAGTCGTCGTCTCTGCCACTGCGGTACGTTTTAGAAACACTGTTGGTGTTATGGTGATGGATTGAAACGAGCTTTGCTTGGCACCAAAAATGCGGAGAAGAGGAATAGAAAAGGATGATGGATACCGTGGTAGTGCGTTGCGTCTTCGTTATCGGACCCGAGTTCCGCGACAAGAAACCGGACGGTATGCAAGGTAGTCGGCATATCAGATGTGTTGCAAGCGCGTTGATGAAGAAAGGCTCCCAAATATAATCGCGTAATTTCGAAATAGATCATAGGACGGTCATGTCCTAGTCATGCATAGGCCTGCAGCGAACCCCCGGTCGTATCCTCCACTGGTGCACCTTCTCTCTCGCCCCTTCCCAGTCCGTACCCAAAACTCTCTCAAAAGTCACCGTACGGAAGTCCTCAGGCTCTCAACATATTCGTTGAATATCAGAGGATCCTTATAGTGCGGGTCCGACATCTCGTACGGCGTCACAGTCGGCTTCTAAGGCCCATCCTCAGGATTCACCAGAAGGTTTCTTATGCAACGTGTGTCTGGAGACCCCCCAACGACGCTCGACCACTCTTCATCGATCATCGCTGAGTTCAGGCTCCCTGATGTCTGCCTGTCCAAAGTCAGTGGTGACTGGAGAACGGCTCCCGTCCCGCAGAACGACATTCCCGGTGTGAATGTCATTGTGCAAGACGCAGTTCTCGGCCTAGATAGCGCGGAACGTCTCCATGACTTGGCTGGAGATCCTCTCTGCTTCTTGCTCGGAGACGTCAACACCAGGCTTGAGTTTCGCCATGCTGACGCCAGGGATATACTCGCGAGTCCTTGAACGATGTCGGTGATGGGATGAAGGGCAGTAGACTCGGGAGTGATACGAAGACGAACGACGCCAAAAAGACGGGGAATATAACGGCCTTGCAACCGGTGCAAAAGTCGGTATGCAGCAAGTTTCTTGTTGTGGTTCGGCATCTTGTAACGCCAAGTGGAGACCTCCCACATCCAGTCCTTCCAAATCTTGGTGTCAGGTCGGTTCTCGTCATCGCGTATAAGCTCGAACCAGTTAGGCGCCATGCTCTCCTGGATTTCACGTATGGCGTGTTGCAGATGACCTTCGAGGGAAGGTGACCACGGCACTGGCCCGCCTTTACCACTCCGATATCCCAGCCTACGATCTGCGAGCTTTAGAATAGCCTTCTCGGTATTGGAGGGTTGTTGAACCAGGACAGGAGAACAGCGGCAGATGTGAAAGGCTCGAAACGCTTGAGTACTGTGACGGCTAGAGGTTCGAAAGTATTGAAACCGTCTGCTTGGAATTGAAGGTCGAGGGTCGTTCCGGGTAGATAGAGTTCATCGCCGCTGCACAACGCAAATCAACAGGAGCGTTCGGATAAAAATCAGCGTATTGCCATACCTCTGAACGGAAATCCAACGTCGCCCATGATTCTCTCGAGAAAAAAGCCTTGCATGCCGTGTCAGACGACGAAGCATGAAGCTAAAGTTAAGAGGTGCGCGTCGATGGCGGCGTCAATGTGGACTGGGTTGCGCCATGCTAGGGCCATCGGCGCCGCTTGATGGTCGCTGTCGCAGCCCAAGAGTGTTACGTGTTCGGGATCGACCCCGACCTATTTGATTCATTCCTCGCTCTGCTACCCTTCGACAATGCGCGTCTCTGCCATTCCGTCTCAGCACCACGATTGCGACAAGTTTGACAAGCGAATTCCTACTTTTTGGGGGGTCCAATGCGGGTTCGAATTGGGTTCAAATCGAAAATCTGCATCTATGCTAGCCCACGTTTCTGCATGACAGTGCAAGGTTTAGCTCGAGCGACGGCTTCTGGCATCTGGGAGATTTCCGGCTAGTAGTCAATGTGCGTTGGATATGTATATTCCTCTTCGCATTCATTGACCTTCCTATGTAAGCAGAGTCGATAGGCAGCAGCGACGTGCCTTGCTAGGACCACGTACATATCTCTGGACTCGCCCTGCTGGTGATCTGCAGAACGCGGTCGGCGCCGCATAGATGTTGATCATTCTGTCAGCAACACTGGACGCTTTAAAGTTTACGACCAGCGAGCAGGAGTAGATACGATAAAGGATGGTGAGGTGTGTGCTTTTCTTGTTCAGTCTTGATTGTATATGAATAGCCGGTCATGTAACTACCAGGCTTCCATGTCGTCTCTTGCTCTGGCGCCACTCCAATTCACTTTGCGGCAAGACTCCATTATGCATACGGCGGACGTTTAGTCTCACTTTTAAGCACTGTCATTGCTGACGGTACGTCTTACTTATATAGTATCAGAGATATGGACCTGGCTCACTTCTTATTACAGCAGGATTTTGTACTCACCCGAAATGAGATGCCCATAGCCCTCATAACACGCCGTACTTGCGTCACCTGCACCTACACCCTTTCTAATTCTCGTCTGGCGACTTTCCGACGTCAGTGCTGAGCTGGAGGAGAGGTATAGTTCGGGCTCGCCACAATGCAAGGCTTCCGAGGCGCAACTTGATATTTAAAGCCACCAGTGCGAGCTGGATCCTTGGTGTTATCTCCTGCTATACCGAGTATATTGAAATATAATCCCTTGTTTTCCTTTTGCCATCCTGTCTCGCGTCTTCGCACTTCCTCCAGTCTTAGCATAGGCTCAAGTCCTCGTTCTACCGTCACGAACCGCAACTCGGCATCTGTATCCTCTGGAAAACTACTGAGTTCCGTGCAGGGAGAAGGTTGGACGTCCAAGTTCGTATATTTTAAGGCGCTCTATGTGACGGGTGTTTGAAACTCGACATTTTGGACAAAAGCTAAATATCCGAACAGTAGATCGGAGCGTCTTTCTCTACTACTAGGAACGCTATCCTTCCTAGAGCTCTCTGAGTCGACTCGGCTCATAAATATGGCCAATCCCTCGTTCCTCGGTGCCTGTGTTCAATGCGCCCGCGTCCCGCGTAGTTCCCACCTACTATTGTCAACGCTCTTGTACGGTCATACCGCTCGTAGACGCATCGTCTGCACCCTAGAGGTAGACGCGGTGAAGACCGGAGACGATGTTCTTGATGAAGACCTCACAATTTGTTCGTCAGGTCGCAACAAATTGAGACAACGGCCACTGAAGTGGTACAAGGAAAGATTGATGCACAATATCGGTGACCGGAGGGTTCTGAATAGGTAAAACAATGGTACTGTGGAAGGATCTCGTGCTGATAACCTCGACTATCTCAGCCATCCCTGAAATTACCATATGCTCGGTTCGCTCTGTTAGTAATATCAAAAAATCTCACTGGGGCTCACTGGCTGCAGGAGCCACAGAAGAACTACATGAATTCCCTGACGATCAGAATCACCTTTCAGAGCCCTGACTCAAGGTCGTCGCCGACATCTTACGACATACCCAAAGCTTCCTTCCATCTTGCTTCGTGCGGGCTCTGCATCGTGCCGAGTAGACGTTAACTGAATGGTGAACAAGTGCGCACAGGTGCGATCGCGACTCCAGTATCTGCTCGTTCCTATCTGTTTGCACATGGACAGACAAAAGCACCAAAATAAACATTGTATATCTATCGTACAACGATCACAAACAATGGAAACTTGAAAGGAAGAAAGCTTGTCGAGGATGCCGTGTAGCTGTACATCACTGCAGAGGTGAAGTGAGCATACGAAAACGAACGTCAATCAGAGGGATACCGAGCTACTTTTTCGATGTCGTCCTCATCTCCGCCTGCCGTCTGTTGAGTCACGGTTAGAGTGCAAGCTTTGGTATAAGCAGTGGGTATACAACGTACCAAAAATGGTGCTTTGATGGTATCACCATGTTCATACATATGTCGGGGTAAATTCCCCCCAACGGCGCCGCTTTCTCATGTTCGAAGGTCATCGTTGGAACGCAAAACCTCATGTTTGGAGAGTTGTCCGAGGAACGAAATTAGGGAGCGGGATCGGGCTAAGGAGAGCTTTAGGGCCCAGTGTTGTTTGAGAAACTGGCAGAACTTACTATCCTTGTCGCCGTCTCCCCCATCACTGCCGTCTCCGTCAATCCTTCCTCCATCCTGCACCCGGTACGTCGTCCTGAAGAAAAAACAGGTTTCGGCACACGGACGTCGACATCGCTAGAGACTTGAGCTTGAGGCCTGAGGCCTGAGGGTTGGATGCGCGCGCGCAGAATGGAACAATATTTGGGCTAAGAATGGCTGAATACCTAGGAATGTTGGCTGGATGCGAGTAATTTACCATTACCAACATGCCCGTGTTCATCCTCTCTTCCATGTCCCTGCGTCCCTTTGTTCCGACGGTCATATCTTAGGGCTCGCTCGCCGGACGACGATACTCGTCTCAACACAAAATCTGGCTCTTAAGGCGTCGACGTCGGAGGAGTTCGGCGGCACCGTAAAGTGTTCCCCAATGCTACCGCCGTCTCTGGGGAGAGTGAGCACCCTGAAGTCAGAAAGTAGCGAGTGAACATACCCTCTCGTGTGTTTCCTATCCCTTTGACCACCCCCGCTCTGATACAATTCGCCTCTCGTCGCTGTCGAGAACGACGAGGATGTCCTGCCTTCCACAACAAACAAGTACGCGATGCTTGCCGTCCTCTGGGGGCAAAATTCGGTCCTTACACTTGCGAGAGTTCAATAGACATCATGTCATCGCTGGCAGGGGTGCAGGTCAGTTAGGGCTCCGCGTCTCGATATTGTCGCCATGAAAAATCGCCAGGCCGAGTACAGTTAGGAAACGATGGTCAAGCTCAGAACGCGGTACTAATCAGGAGACGGCGCGGCGGAAGTCGTAGGCAAGAAGATGGAGAGGATGAAGTCAGCAGCATCAAATTGTTGCCTCGCCCGGACCGTCACCTCGTAACCCTGACCGTCTCACTGGACTCCCTCTCTTGCTTGCGAAACACACAGGTCCACTCCGACGCCAAGTTTGTATTATTTACCTGAATTATTTCTTCCTCGGCTGCTACTCTTCCGAGTCTTCTGTTTTGCTTTTCTCCAGCCTTGCTTTGGACGGTGTAACGACCGGCGGGCCCATCAAGGTTTCTAGAGTGAATTATATCCGCCGGATATAATTTCACGAATGGCACTCGCCTCCAACCTTTCGAGCATCTTTGGTTATCTTTTGAAGGTATCGGACCGTCGACGGATCTCTCCGGCTTGATATAAACACACAGTACTGCATTCGAACATGCGGCAAGCGCATGTTCTTCCTTGACAGCTACCATCGCCATTGACAGTGAGCTCTATTGTCGTCAAATGTTGGATGCAAGATTAACTGCCTGACTTTGCAGCTGACACGCTATGGAACCATCTGAGAATCGCACCAGGGTCCCGCGTCATCCACCCGTGGGTGAGACTCGTGCCCCTGCAGCGGCTGCCGGTGAAGGCGTTCATTCCCAAAACAACGGTCCAAGTGGGATGTTTTTTGGACTGAGGAAGAATCAACTCTATTTTGGGGGAGTCGGTGCGTTCGGTTACTTCAACTTTTCTGCTGTGATATTCAAATGGCTTCAGGTGTTACTCCGCGCGACTATAAGGCCCACTACCCTCCCGATCGTCACGGCCAAGAAATGTCCGCCAATGCACGAATATGGCCCATCTACCTCGAAGAAGCCGCCGATTTTGACGCCAATATGTTGGCAGAGTGGCGGGATACCATCGATGTCCTACTTGTTTTTGTGCGTCCCAGGTCTCCTTTCAAAATTGGTCTCCAAAAAGTCTAATACCATCATAGGCTGGTCTTTTCTCTGCGGTACTAACAACATTTGTGGTCCAAACGTCGCAAAACATGCAGCCAGATTACAATGAGGCGTCTATGCTCCTTCTATTTGAAATCCTCAAGGCTACCGTGTCGAACGACTCCCAAATCTCCATTCCTCCCTCCCCTACTGCCTTCTTTTCTCCCAATCGTTCCGATGAGTGGATGAACAGTTTGTGGTTCGTGAGTCTGACTCTCAGCCTGATCACTGCTCTGGTGGCTGTTTTGGTCAAGCAATGGCTTCACCAATATGTCACCATTGTCTCCGACAGCTCCGCACGCGATCGCGCAAGAATACGACATATGCGGTACGCTGGACTAGAGACGTGGCAGGTGCCTATGATTATTGGCTTGCTTCCGGTCCTCCTTCATGTTTCGTTGGCACTCTTTTTCGCTGGCCTTGCTATCTTCCTCTTCTCTTTGGGCATGAAAGTGGCCTGGGTAGTATCTATTATTGGTGCAGCCACATTCATGGCCTACATCATAGCCCTAATCCTCCCCCTTGTATATCCCTACTGTCCATATAAGGTCCCATTAACACTTTACGTCCACCCTCTGTATCAACACATCCACCATCTGTGTCAATATTGCAACAGCTATCTTATTCCATCTATCCGATACTGTATTGTCTTCATGCGACACTATCCGTATACTCACATGTTTGGCCGTGCGCGCCGTTCTTACCTAACCAGGCACCGACGAATGCTGGAAGCGTGGAAGCAGGAAGGGCAGGAGAGTCCAATCCCTTTCCGCCAAAAGCTTCCCACTCTGAAAGAAATCGAGGACAATCACATTCAGCAATATGCCACGATGATGGATGCGCAATCGCTACTATGGCTGCATTCCTCCACCTCTAACGCATCGGTGCATCAAAGTGTGCTGCAAGCCATTTCTGGAATGACACTCGACACTGTGAAATGTCTTCCAGATAAATATGTATCCTCATCTGTGATGTCTCTGCGCCAGCAGATAGAGCCCATAAAAGCACTTTTGTCATCTCATGATACTGAAAGTGAACTGGTAGAATTGGAGCTCTACAGTAGAGCATTGTGGGTCCTTAGCGGTGATCCGATGGATAAATCCTTCGATGAGCAACTAACAATGGCGCTGTCCGTGATCACTACCGAGAAAGCATCAACTTCTGTTCTCGGAATTCTTCAAGGCCCGCAGCGTTCCTCCCTCACCTTACACCCAGAGGTGTGGAAGATACTATTCGACATCACCATCTCCTCCCCACCCCTCGGCCTTATTTCTCTGGCATTAGAGCTTGAGCTTATGAAAATCCTTGCGAGTCCCTCAACTACAAGTGAGTGCAAGGACCCCACCACTATCAACAACCCTACAGATGAGATGAGGGGGCACATTTGCGACAAATTATTGGGTTGCTGGGGGTATGATCGGACTCAAACCTCTAGTACTATCCACACTACTATCCACCTTGGCATCATGCTTTCACTTATCCCTCGGATACATCAGAGATTGCTTGACTCATCACATGCCTCAGATCTAATGGAGGTAATTGGAACTGCTCTCGCCATTATGACCGGCATTTCTCTCATCATCCATCCTTCTCCTGCAATGCTAGACAAGATTCTAGAAACCTACACTATCCGTCTCTCCTTGCTTCGCTCCCGGAACCCTTTCCACCCTGAGACTTTTGATGTTGATATTAAAGCATTGGCATGCAGGATATCATTGATTTTTAACCCGCGCCAATCTCAGTGGATTCAAACCATATCAGAACAGATGGAGCTATCTGTTGATTCAGAGGCAGACAGTGACACTGGCACAAGGACACTGGAGCATTTGCATTATATGATACAAAACTCAATTGAGACGGATATCGACACACTCGTTGATATGATGCAGCTTCTCATTAACGGACACCATGAGCGCATCCTTTATGCGTGGGCAGTGCAGAGCTATCCCTCACGTCCTGCGCCTTGGCGAGAGTGTGTTTTGCGATTAATACGGTGGGCATCAGGAGAGAAATTCCGCCAATGGACCTTTCTCAAACGTGTCCTGGCCATCGTTGTAATCAGAAAATTGCAACAGCAGTGTCATTGTACCAATGTCAATGAGTCTCTACCACAGTATGATAAATGGGCATATATGGAAGTAAACCAGCTGCCATGGCTGCTTGATATATATTCTCCCGGTTCATCTAGGTGAGCCGGTTTCCCTTTGATACTTTAGATTCCTGCTCTAACAATGCCATAGTGATGGAGTACCCAACCCAATGGAATATTCATGGGTACGTTGAAGTTTGACACTATGGTTGACTTCCCAGGCTCATCAGAGATAGATTGAGGCACATCCAAAATTCCAGGAGTTCTTGAATTCTTGAATTCTGGTCATCTATCACAAGAAGATGTAGTGAACAATACGTGTTGAGAATCAACTCGGCGGTAACAGCTGTAGAAGGCAAGTAAGTCTGTCAGACCATCAGAAAATTACTGGCAGTACCATTAATCAGTAACAATGTTATGTATTATGGAATCCCATTGTTAATCCCTATCATATTTATAAAAGAGCATAAGAACCATATGCGGTCGAAGTTGAAGACAGCAAAGACGATCATGGTAAAAACACAAATGTATGCTCATTCAATGGAAAAGAAACAGCTGGTTTACATGATCTCACAGTATCAAGTCAAGTCTTGCAGATTCTAGTACCATTAGCCACATTATCTCAGTACAAGTACACCAACATCTTCTGCTCTCGCAGGCTTTGAATTCTGGCCAACATACCCTCCTTAAGCTCTCCTCTACCCCTCACGCCACCACATTTTTGCGTCCCAATTGTCCTTCGTACCTCCTTGCGTTATGCATGTGCATTCCAGCAGTCGCGTGGTGTTCTCATACTCCACAGCACTTTAGAGGAGGATCACCTCCGCATACGTGCTGCAATATACCAGTGCTTGCATACACTCCTTCGTGGATAAACGCGAGTATGCATTAAAATAAAGTGCGCAAATCCCTCTTCTACAGTCATCACCCAATGTCCCAGGAGATCCAGCTTGTAATCCAACTACCTAGAATGTGTCACCATGGACTGAGCTCCTCGTGGCTCTTGACGTTGACTTCCGGCTTTGATTCAGATGTCCTCTTCGAGTAGCCTTCCTCCTCCTTAGTGTTTAGTGGAGGCCGGATATACACGATGCTGAACCCCGCTTCTGAGCCAACGATGGCATCTGTTATGAGGTCTCAAGGATGGGACATCCCCACTCGTCGATAAACACGAAAGCAGAGTTGGCCCTTTGATGGTGAGCTTGCGCACAATGAGTAACATGAAATTAATCAAAACATCATCTTCGTAGGACCGCTTCGTTGAAAGACAAGGATGATCTCCGTCTCGTCAACGCTAGGTGGCAGCCTACTCCAGAGCTGGATTATTCTTGCTTCACCAGTAGGCCTTCGAAGATGAACGACACCCTCTGGAGATGGGGATAAGGGAACAGGAGAGGCTCGCTGAGATTAGGGTGATTTTGGTGAGATATCATTGCAGTCATGGAGTGGCAGCAGGAGGATATGATTGGAATGGACTGCTTGGAGTCATCCACGCAAAATAGACAGCGCTGTTCCTTTTCCGGGAAAATAAATCGGAGATAGTGTTCGGCATATGAGCATGACATGTTGATGAATGAGATGTGGTGATATGCACGCAGCCAGAATTGACAAACAAGGGGGAATGTCTTCATTAAATGAATATGGTCTCGCCTATCCAGCAAAAGATACCAGCTCTCGACGATGATACTTTCTAGGCGTTTGATAGGGAGTCGTTGCATCGTATGATGTCAAAGCAAGAAGGATTTCAATGGAAAAAGAGTTTCAGTTGTCGTTAGACAAGGAGCTGCCGAGAACTGCCATACAATCACATCTCTCCTCGATGCTGAAAGCCACCACAAATTCTTCGAGTCACTGACCACCCTCTCAACACTCGGTCCAAGCCATCCTTTCCAAGTATAGCGATGGCTCTAATGAAGGCTTGGAGTCGGTTGATTTGGTCATGGCGCTGTACGAGCAGTTAGACAATGTTCTGAATCTGTAGGACATGGCTTACGATACCTATGGGTCCTTTAGAATTGGAGGAAGACGCATATACTGTAGTATTACGACCGCATGTTCATATAACGCATAACGCGGCACTATGAACTGAACTTAAGTCATATCATATAATGCGTAACGCGGGGTCATGAACATGTATCTAGTTGGTATCTAGGCAAACGATATTTACTAATTCTTTTTGGTGTGATTTTCAGCTATTTTCTGACTAAATTTAGGCCTATTCTTTGTCCAAAATACAATCCTCCACGGGCTTCAGCGACATTTTGGGCCAATTCATGACTCAACTGGGACAATTCTGTCCGGCATCCCATGAACATGAACCTATGCCATAATCTATAATGCATAACACCGAGTCCTGAACATGAGTCCGGGTGAACCTAACTCATAACGCATAACACCCGGTGAACATCCGGTCGTAATACTACAGTACTCCGCCGTTGGGTACGCAACCTGATACCATGCTCTTCCAATAAGCCATCTTCAATGGACTTGGCACCCATCTATACAGATCCCTGGACTATGAGAGGAGAAGAGACGGGTTTGCATTGGGATAATCAGACCACAAATGCAGCGGACGAGCGTCGTTGTGTTCGGGAAAAGACTTGAATACAAGGTAACGGAAGACCTATGTTCCATTCCGCGTTGTAATTGTCACCGGACGGGGACAGTCCACCAGGGTATGAACTCGTCTACGATATATCATTCTGAAGGAGCAATTTATTATAACATAGCCGCTATTCGAAGACGTAAAAGTGGCATACCTCCGAGAGTCATCTTTTTCTTCTCTGTACCCTGGTATCCATTTCCTGGTAGATGTGTTTGCTGCTTGTCCGAGATGCTGAAATCGTCACCAAGCCAGAGCATCCAGGTCTTCGGTCAAGGTTCGACACACGGAGATGCGATGGGAGAGATAAAGTATTGACATAGTCGCCATAAAAGTCGTCAGGCGAACAGGGTTACTCAAACTCCAAAATATCGACCATGGCAGACGGTGCTACCTGTAGAGCTGATTGAGATGATCCTGTAAAGTATTGATATAGCGTACCATTAGTGCGTGCTCAACGCCAGTTTACACCCTAGCTTCACGAATCCTCCTCTTCTGCAGCTTCCTTCCATGTTGTCATCGCCGGTGTCTACTCCAGTTCACGAGATATCTCATCGTGTGGTTTTCCAGAGTCTCTGGTTATGCATACACTCACACTGCCCAACTCTTCACAAACCTTGGAGGCTCTCCCTAGAGCCCCATCGAGTCAGCATGTCTTCCCGCGCTCGGTTTTGGTACGTCTCATGCACAGGGATCTTGTGGCCATCATGGTAGGTCTGTGATGATCTGAACACCCTCGCCAAACGAAGACGGATGACATACAACAATGCCAGGAACGTAATCCGTGATAGGGTGAAGAGACTGAAAGGAAGAAATAGAAGGATGAGCCAGACCATAGAAACGGGGAATCGGATGTCCCTGTAGTCGGCGCAACAGACGATATACATCCACTTCGTTCTGATGTTCTTGAGAGCATGGTGGGGTAGGGCGGGCGTCGGAAACACAGAAAGTCGACGCTACGACCTCTACACCGTCTTTTATCATCTTCTGACTGAAGGCGGAGACGAATCCACCCATGTCACGATCATGTACGAGATACGTCCGCATCCGTGGCGATGCGGTTGAGTAGGTTTATAATGGGCTGGTGGGCTGTCGTCATGCAAGGCCAGATAATGAAAGACTCCAAAGCTTAGAATTGGAGGCGACGTTTGGTACCAGATAAAGCAATGTTTCTGGAGTGCAGGAGATAAGTTCATACTACTAGACAAGTATATCGGACAACGTACCTCTCCGCTGGCATTTGCGGAAGTGCGTAGCCATATTCTGGCTGTAGGTTCCTAGTTCGAGTGGTACACTGTGCCTGAAGCAGCGAGATTGACACGGTAACCTCAACCTCCACATCCTGCATCCCGAGCATCATCACACAAATGTCAATGGATACACATCCTGCTGACTAACAGGTCCTCAACTTGGATCCCCTTACGACGCCGCTCCGCCAGCAGAGACCGGTAACCGCCTTCCGTATTCTTGTAGCTGCCCTATAAACAGATGGGTTAGAGGGCGTTTTTATCGCTTGTATTGGAGGCACTTACACAAAACGGCGTGCTTCCCGGAAGTGCTCGATGCTAATACTTCATGCTGTCATCGAGGTATCAGTATGCTAGTAATAACTAGAATACAAAAGAAAGACGAACATGAGATAGTGAAGTAAACGTCTACATCCCGTCCAATGAGCATAGATCCTCCTGGCTCAGTGCATATCGCCACTGTCAGAAATACGGAGGAAGGATATTCTACTTGAACTGTGCGCATATATTAGCCAACGAGAACGACCACTAAGCAACGAAAAAAGATTTCTCACCCTGTGATAGGCCAAGATGCCGCTCCACCCTACCCACAAGCTCCTCCACAGACACTGGCTCATCCAGAATCACCGACCGTCCTTGTACCTTCACTCGTCCCAATCGCATCGAGTTTCTCGCCCACCAAGGTGCTGACATCACCAGTGCCAAGTCTGACCTTGATGTTGAATTTTCGTTTTGCCAATATAGCTGATGCTTGACGGCCATCGACACGCTGCCTCGACTCTATTCGCCATTTCCCTTTGCTCGCCCGACGTTCAGATGTCGCAACAAAATTCTCCCCAGCGGCACGGCTTTCTTGTTTTCGAAGGACATCGTTGGAACGCGAAAAGTTTATCCTTGGGAAGTTGTCCAAGGAACAAAAATAGGGAGCAGGATTGGTCTAAGGAGGGATTTAGTACTCAGGGTTGTCTGAGAAACTGGCGGAACTGACCATTCCCGACATGTCCGTGGTCATCCTCCCTCCCGTTCCCACGTCCCTTGGTTCCGACCTTCATGTGCTAGGGCTTGCTCATCGGACAACGTTATTTTACTTGTCTCAGCGCATAATCTGGGTGATGTCGAAGGAACTCGGCGGAACCATAAAGTGCTCTCCAATGCTATCGTCGTGTTGATTAGAGAGATTAATATCTCAGGGGAGAGTGAGCACCGTTGAGCGTCAGAGGAACGGTATTCCGGCAATGGTAATACGCCTGAGGGCTTCGCGTCTCGATATCGTCGCGTGAAAAATCATCAGGCCGAGTGCAGTCAGGAAATAGGTACAGGTGCTATCTTTCCCATGGATGTCGCGGCCGTGCGGTCTGTGATGATCTGGTCACCTTTGCAGAACGAAGGGTTGACATTGGGTGCGCAAGTGGTAACAATGTTCGGGGAGCCAAGAGGATGAAGCAGAGATGACGCCGTTCAGAGCATAGGTTCCTTGTCACGTGGCGGTGGCACTCTTGCACCGCGACGACCAATGCATCAACGGTACTGGCGCATCCTCCTCGCGCACGTCTGACACGACATGCAGGACTTTTCACTCAAGTGAACCATGGGCTATGCTGGGTTTCCGAACAGAGATACGATAAGTCACCGACTTTCTTTGCACTCGTGTTGATTTGCATCATGTATGCAGCGGCGACGAACTGTATCTATCCGGATCGACACTCCACCTTCAATTCCAAGCGCAAGGCTTCAGCACTTTCGAACCTCGCAGCCACGGTAGTCAAGCGCTTCGAGCCTTTCACGTCTGCCACGGTCCTACTAGTTCAGCGATGCTCGAGCACGATCCTCAAGCTAGCAGATTGCAGGCTCAGATATTGCAGCAACAAGGACAAATTGGACACGGTGTCATGGGTGTCTTCCATACCATCGAGGTGGAGAACTGTTTGCTGCACAATGACATCCAAGCTAGGAAAGTCGTTCTCTGGGAAGGGGATCGGTCTCCCGTCATATCGACTTTGGAGACGCCTGGAACTATCGATGAAGTTTGGAGAACGGAGGTTCGGATACACGTTACATGACGAGGCTTCTGGTGGATCCCGAGAGCGGGCGTTGGAAGAGGACTGATGCCATACGAGATGTCAGACTGGCACTACAAAAAGTCATTGGCATTCAACGAATACGTGGAGAGTATGCCTGAGGATTTTCGTCAGGCGATGTTTGAGAGAGTGATGGGCACGGATCAGTCATTGACGAGAGAAAAGGTGTATAAGTGGAGTATAAGACCGGGAGTTCATTGTAGACATCAATATGACTACGACTAATCCGTGACTCAGATCTCCCAACGCGACGACGAGGAATATCGATCCGGTTTTATTGGATGCCGACGTACGACATGGTGCTCTGTGTATTGATACGCATCTCGATAAACTCGTTGCGTCCGTAATTTCTGTTCCTGACACTACCCCACATGCACAACCACCATCATCTCTAACGGTTGCCGATGCTACGACTCGCTCAGTCTCTATTACTCCTTTTTGAATCGACTGCTGCTGCCTGCTACTATATTTGCGTCTGATCTGACGACTACGCTGCTTTGCAGTGATAAAAAATAAAATAAAATAAAACACAGGCTGATCTGCCTGATTGCCCCCCTCGAAGGCTCCATCCTTCGTGATTTGACATCTACGTGTGCTCTGCACCGATTACTATCTCTGCGTTCCTCAGGATTATTGTGGAACGTTGATCTTGCCCGACGCCTAGTCGAATATCCCCAAATTTCTGCGAGGAAAATTTCTGAGGCTGTGTCAAGTCGGCAACTGTACAGTACACCGGCCATTGCCGAACTTCCTTTCTGAGCGTACATGAACGCCTCCAAAACAACCTCTTCGGAGAGTATGGCTTCGCTTGGTGAGACGAGGTGCCTCTCACTGAGGTGTGCATAATAGCCTGTTATCAGTGAGCGTTGAAAATCGTTTACAAGCTACCGATGTATCGATCCCGGATCCCGAAGGCCTTTAACTAGGTTAGGGAAAGGCCCCCGGGGAGCCGGTAGCTCATGCGGAATTACCCTGACGTGACGACGCCAAAACTCTGAGGTGCACTTGCCTTGATTGTATTGTCGATGCACAAATTAGCGGTGGAACGACTAAGATGGACTACACCCACTACCGAGCGTGCAAATAGACTGCCACTGGCCAGTGTCTCGCATGTGTATGGCAGACGTCGAGACCCCCGAACGTGTATTATTTCGCTGCATCGGGGACAAAAACAATGTCGACGAATGGGGACCAGATGAAGAGAAGGCGAGGGTGGTGAGGAAGATGCAAGTTGTAC
The DNA here is from genome assembly GCA_030435635.1 of Armillaria borealis. Lineage (NCBI taxonomy): Eukaryota > Fungi > Basidiomycota > Agaricomycetes > Agaricales > Physalacriaceae > Armillaria > Armillaria borealis. The sequence continues at coordinate 58,269 of JAUEPT010000124.1, forward strand.
AAGAGCTCCTGGAGTGATCTCGCTCATACGGCTCCTGACATGCTCCACCGTCCGCACGGACTGCAACTCCACAAGGATACAACAGTATTGAAATCTTTGCTGGCCCATCGTCCGTCTATCGAGGTAACTGCGAAACGTTGCAACCGAGTGCTGAAAAATGTTTACAATGTACCAATGTACCGACCTTAAGGAGGGATTGCAGATAGCAGTCCTGGAGGCCTTCAACTGGACCCTAGGTTCTACCCAGCAACTTAATGTTGACCGTGAGCTCGGCCTAGGGTTTGGTTGGAGGTATCAGTGGATAATTAAGTATGTGATTGTGACGCTAGAGTGTTAGTGTACCAATCATGTATTATCTACGCCCGGCGTTCACAGTAGTGGACCGTGCCGTGTAATACTACCTACTACTACCTACCTACTAAAACAGAGTTAGTGCTTGCCGTGAATTCCAAAGCGACTATCGTCTTCCTAGTCAACACTAGTACGTCCGATTCTAATTTCCTGTATTCATCATGTTTTCAAAGGCCGCTTGTTCTCCTTCTGTCATTTCCCTCTGCATTTGGACGCGAACCAAGGTTGATCACGGCTGTAATGCCTCCCTCGTAAGTGGGAGCAGATTGCTGAAGTTGATATGGCACATTTAGCGGCATCCGGCCCGATTGCCAAAGTCGAGTCTTCGTTTTCGATTCAATCTTAGCCTCGAACTTTCTCTGTACCCACCGGCATTTCGGGTAGGGATTTGGCTATAACAGCCGGTTCGAATTTTGGTTTGAATTCCAGCCCCCACTAACACTTCCCTCCTTTCCTTCCCTTCTTCCTTCTCTTTTATTCCTACTCTTGACGTTGCCAGACCCTCAGATGCAGCCAAGGCCGGGAATTGCCAGAACAAGCAGGCCATGGTGCTCGTTGATTTTCATCACACCCACAGCGTGAATTCGAACAGCCACCATCGATACCTGCGCCTTCTTTCTATCTGCTTACCTTGCGCTCTGAACAGATTTTAACCTCAACTTGAGTCCTTTTTGCTATTAAAGGTACATAGACACGATTTTGGAATTGAATAGCTTGCTCACAGGCATGATGACATGATCATTAGAGTCGACGCAGAGGATACACGGTGACGATCGGGAGAAAACAGCTCGGTATTTGGGCGGATTAGCAAGGAGATGATTAGACTCGAGGTAAGGACTTGTCGTCTCTTGTTAGTTTTAGGTGCTAACGTTGGTTTCAAAGGCGGCAAGGATCTGGTGACCAAGCTTTGCTGGAGCGAGTGGTGGTAGGCTGATTTAAGTACTCTAATTTTCTTACCCTAGCTAAGTGTCGGTGCAGAATGTATGTCTCTGCTTGACGCAACCACCTAGGACCGGCACTGGCTGTTTGGGCACAGAGAAAAACATAGACACATGGATCAATTTTCATGATGACGACGGTAAGCTTTATTCTCTTTGCCTAAAATGAACTGAGGTTTGTGTTAAGATTGGACGTATCCTTTTCTGGCAAGGCAGGGCAGGATAGGTTCACGGCGTCCAGATAAAGGAATCGACATTGGATTGAAGGTGCGTTTACAATACTATACATTCCTTATCGATCTGGCTACATGCAGTGTAGGTAGCCTGCGGATCTGCACCCACGGCGAGTTTGACAGCCCGAGTTTGGAAAAGATTCTACTCCACCCAAAACCACATCCACGGAGCGAGCCAAATCCGCGTCCATTGCCCACGATCCCCGCTGACCGTCCTGTCCTTCATGTCGCCGTTCCGGGCATCCTTTTTACCTGGCGGTCTGATGAGGGACGTCGTGCTCAAGTCCGCGCTGTTGGAGACTGGGGATGACGTTCGACGGCGGAAGGAGGAGGAAGGAAGGGAATAATTGAGACGCGAGTGGAGAGTGGAGGAGGGGCCCGGGAGGGTCGTCGTGTTCTTATTATTAGCACGGAAGATGAGAGTGCTTGGACGAACGGATGGGAGAGGGTTTATTTTCATTTTAGCTAGAGAGGATTGTGTTTCATTGTTACAATTGTTGATCCTAGTTTCGCGAATTATCATGATGGAAAAGACATTAAATAACTTGTTATCGATATCTATATCTACAAGTAGTTCTTGAAGGATAACAGGAGAGTAAATTGAACGCTGATGGCAATGAATATGATAGTAATGAGAGACCGTGTACTGATATCATACCGCACAACGGAAACACTCTCCGTCTTAGTTGGGACCTCGCCAGCCTGCACTTCCTCGATGCTTCCCATGGCCATGCCCGTACCGCGTGGTGCAGAGCCGTGCTCTTGACTCAATATCTGACCCGGCATGTTGTCCGATATGACTGACGCAGGCCCCGAAGACTGGGATGTTGTACCATCTAACACCCATTCTGTTGCATGTTCCTCAGCAAAATACCTGCTGCGTACAAAGATCCACTCACCTCCTGTGGAAGGGTCAAGGATCTCAAGGAGTGGCCACCCGAAATACTCGCATACATCAGTACCGTCGCGCGCAGGATCGAATCCATGCTCGGCATTTAACTCCGGTATGGTTGAATGTACCTTCAGGAGCCACCCCGGTAGTGTCCTCACCTCGTTCCCTTGGACTCTGATAGTAAAAATATCTTCCTCCTTCAACGAATCCATGCCACAAACTCGGGAACAAGATACGATGGGCCAGGATTTGATTGTATTGGTATCATAGTCAACGACGGGGGCAGTTATCGACAATGAGAGCGCGTGATGGTACTGGTCTTTTGCGTTGCAGATATGACAGAAGTCGTCGTCCTCAAAGTCTGTTAGGAAAATTTGAATGCTAAAGACCACCTCTAAGCGTGTACAATGCAGTCAGCAGTTGTTTCAAGCCGAACCAGCTGCCCACCTGTAATGATATATGCCTGAAGATCGTCACCATGACCCCTGGAGCGAAGACATGAGTCTAGCTTGGAGGTCTGTGCAATCCACGATTTCACAAGCTCCTCAGAATCTTCCCAACATGTATGGATGCTAATGAATGGTTTTATGATCACATCGTCCCATGAAAGCTCGATGGACACCGACCCACTGACAATCAACAATTAGCAGCATCAAAAAATGGTCGACTGAATGTCAAACTTGTCAAACGAGGGAATAGCGACTTGCTCCCACGATGACTCTTCGTGCAAGGAAATGTCCCACTTCCACCCGTGCGGCGGGGGCCGGGCTCTCCCGACCAAAACTCGGCGTGGTGAAATGAGATCCTGCAGATCACATAATATACTGCCTGGCGCATAGAAGTCCTTTGGGTCTGGGCAGCGGTAGGCGGGGTCGGACGGATCGTTTAGCTCGTATTGTGGGGGTTGGAGTCGGTGTCGGTCGAAGGTTTGGGTCCACGACATCCTATTGCCCGCAGACCTTCTATGACAAAAGGCAATAGCTCCATAACGATGTTGTAAATCCCCCTTCCAAAAACTCGAAGACGAGATCCACCTACTGACTTCAGGACTGTAAAGTGGACTGCCTGATGTGCGCAACCCGGTATTATGACAGAGGCTATATGTGCCATGTTCCTGTGTGTAGAACAATTCGAACGGGCCGAGGTAGTAATGAGTATAGCATAGTAGATCTCCAAACACGAGTTTCCCATACTCGTTGAGATAGACTTGTTCTGCTTTGTTATCCTTCGAAACGATTATTATGTAAAGAAAATCATTCGCGATTCACTGACCGGGACGAAAACGTGGTAATATCTATCACCTGAATATCTATAGCTCTCCATCGGCAAAACCTCAGAGACCGACTGTAGGAATGGGTATTGACCTTTGGCCAAGAGCCACTCTTGTCAGACGTACCTCTAGATCTTGCCACTGAATGATGATACGCTGGGAGGTCAGCCGCTTTACTCAAAAACACAAAGAATAGCCTTTACCAATTCAGAAAAGAACTGTATGAACCGCGTCGCAGAAAAGCCATGGAGATAATGGTGAAGAGGGACTCGTGTTGTGCCTGCCCACGAGAATAAGTAGCAGAGGACAGATGGTAGAAGTGACTACCCTTACCATGAAATATGATCGCAGGAAAATCAGGTGATCTGCATACACCAAAGATTTGGGGAAGGTTTGGGTGCCTACTGTTGAGAAGGATGGGATTCAGTCAGCTACATGGAGACGGAAAGGCAAACCTTTGTTTTACGAAGAAATCGAGGGCCCGATCAAATTGCTAGAATACAGGCCATGAGAACTTTGCCCATGGCCCAAGGTAACATTCACTTACTCCCAAGTCCATTGCGTCCCCTCCGTTATTACCGTGAGCTTTATATTCGCGAATGATCTTCAGTGTATTGCTGTTCTCAACAGTGCAGTAGCTGTCCTTATATGTGATATAGGTACGATAGCGTCTTGATGAACGAGTCACTGGCTTAATTACGTGGATGTCGCCTGGAATGATATCCCAAACCTGCAAATACTGAGTAACAAGGGCGGAACATCTGTAAATTCCATACCACCCCCTTATAAAGACCTCTTTGTCGAGAAGCGTGTAATAATCTTGTCGAAATATTTTCTATGTTTTCGTTCTGCTGAATACCCAAGGTGCATATTTCCTTGATATTGTCCTTGATGGATGTGATGTTCCTCTCCGATGCCTCCATGGAACCTGTCAGAGTGCTGAATCCCGCGGTAACATCGCCACGGACATCGGAGAGAGTTAGGTGTGTCATGGTCGCCGTACGGATCTGCTGCCCGTTCAAGAGTGAAAGATAATAATGATAGCAAGCCACCTACTAGGAAGTTGTCCTTGGCCATCTGTACTCGTTGTCTGTAAGCACTGATGTCCTCCGAGATCTTCTTGGCCTTCAAAAGACGCCGGATCCCGCTTGGTTTGCCTTCCTTGTTCAACTTTGAAAGTAAATCGTTCAGGTATCTGAGAACCGAAGGCTTGTAGGAGGCATATATAGATAATGTGGGTCAACTCACGTCTGAAAATCGAGACAGATATCCTTAAAACACGAGGCGCTAGTCGGCCCATGGGCGATGACAGTGTCCCTTACTACAACCAATGTAGCGACGGTGCTCTCAGCTAATTCTTGCAGATCCTTTCCATTCTTTGCGGCGCTCTGCAGCTCTTGTTAGTGCGGAGAACAAAGAAGAATAAAGGCATACCTCAATGGCCTTGAGAACGACTACTACACACTGGGCAGCACCCTTGATAAAAGGAAACGGGGCAAATTCGCCTGCTGCAGCAGTCAACTTTGCAATCTTGAGACATGAGTCGATACCAGACATGGCGGTGGAACGAGAGAACGCACTGACAAGCGCTGCACCGCATATGCACAACTTTATATATCATCGCGGCGCTAATACACGACGCATGGTCAAAGCTGTTGTAAGAATTTTTGAGAATGGTACAAGTGTTCTCGTCGCACAGGAACATGGCGGAGATGATATATGCCATCATTCGAATGCTGCTGCTGTAGGCAAGGCGATGCCATCTACTGGTTTTCTTCAGTGAACTGGTGCCAGAAGAATAAGCACCTGACATCGCGTGACTCTAGTCTCCATGGAAATCCTCGACAGAGCCGTATCATCCTCAGACCTAGTCTATTTGAGTCCCAGAAATAGGAATCTCGTTTTGGTCGTCTTAGTCCTGCTGTATGCCTCAGCTCGCCTATCAATCAGCTGTGCTTCCATGTTCGATGCCGCCCATGATGCTCGAATATAGTTCAGTCTTGTATGTTCATTGTTCGGTTTTGGTTTGCAGATGCCAATCGAAAGATATACAGCTCGTATATTGAAGGTGATACAAATAGGATCAGCCCGCATGTCTAGACACGGTTGGTATCAGCAAAGGATAGGGCTCGAGCGGTGTTTACTCACATACAATACTTCTCACGGCTTGGGAGCACCCGGACAGGTATCACCTCGCTCAACATATGCGCTATTCTGAGCAAGCGCGCGCTGATCTGCGATTCTGGAAGCTGTACAATAAGACCTCTTTAAAACCCATACCGGATCTCAGAACATCAGTGTATTAAAGGCCACGATTCTCTTCAATCGGATTCCTGTGGCCTGTCAGAACTGTAAATAGACCTTATCAAAAAAAAGATTTGGAACACGAACCTTGACAGAAATCTGCTGTAGAAAACAGCTAGAAGATAACAAAACGCGGTCCGCCATCAACGGCATATTACCAGGTCCAATCATTATACATACATCTTCAAGACAAGAGAAACATTCTCCAGTTCTCCGGGAACACTATTTGTGTAGGCGAGAATGCGGCAGTGTTTGAACGCATCTGGGCACCGTCGGAAGTTTAGGTCCTTCGAGGTACTCGAGGTGGCAGTATGAAGGGAAAGATTAAATAATTTCTTGGGAGTGCTGATGGTCGTTGTAACGCCTCCTTCAAAGTCGCGCAACTTGCAGGTGGCGGTCGTTGAAACAAGCAGCATCCGGACCGATTACCGAAGAGTTCATTTTTCCTTTCCACCAGCTTTCACCCTTCCATTCGTGTTCAATTACGGATACACGTCTAAAATTGCCTTATCAGCTGGTATAGCGTGTCAGTCCTTGAGCTGTGAGAAAAGCGAGAGCCCAGAGCAAGGACTATCAGCAGAGGCCACAAGATAAATTATAGTGCGTATCCATTGCCTGAGTTCCAAGTCTTCAGTTCTGCACACGCTATCAACTATCGCTAGTCAGAGTAGCCCTAAGGGAGGGGGACGGATTATGTTTTGTCGGTGAATTTACGAGATGGCTGGCTGGATAGATGGTCGAACTTTATTAGCAACACCGCTACACCGGCTTGTAATTGGTGACGATTGCTGAGAACAGGCGATGACATTCACGTTGTCTCTTCGAGACAGAAAACGTATGCGACAGTACAAAGATGCTCAGGAAAAGATATTTTGCAGGTTGGGCTGCATTAGGTGGATATTTCGTCGTACGTGTATTACAACTGGATCAGTGTTATAGCATTCTGTAAAATCTGCAATAGAGCCTGAACCAATTCCTCTGCAAGCAATGAAAGAGTACGACTCATCCACTCCAAAATTTTCTGTTCGGGTAGCAATGATCCCCGTGTCCTGCTATCTTTGCTTAGTTCGTAATCTCTTCACGTCGATGGAAGACGTCCATCTTACCGTATCCACGCCTTTGTTGCTGCCGCGATACCTCCGCTCTGCAAGCTTGAGGTCAACTTTCTCGTCGCCTGAGTGTCTCTGAATTAGTACGACGGTGCCAACGGTGATGGGTTCAAAGCATTTGATCTTGGACCAGTCTGGATGGCAGCATCTCAGAAAGTGGTCTCTTCCGCTGCGGTGACGTTTTAGAAAGTGCATGATATGCTGGTATTGGCAATGGATTGAAACGAGCTTTACGTGCGCTAAAAATGCGGAGGAGAGGGATAGGAAGGATGTCACGACAGTGATGGCTACCGTGCTAGTACTTTGTGTCTTCGTTCTGGACTCGAGTCTCGCGACAAGAAACACGACGGTATGCAAGATAGTAGGCATGTCAGATGTGTTGCAAGCGACGTAGACATAGATATGCAGAAAGACCCCCGAATATAATCGCGTCATTTCGAAATGGATCATAACATGGAATCATGTCCTAGGCGTAGATAGGCCTGCAACGAACTCCCGGTCGTATCCTCCACTGGTACACCTTCTCTCTCGCCCCTTCCCAGTCCGTATCCAACACACTCTCAAATGTCACCCTACGGAAGTCCTCTGGCATACTTTCAACGTATTCGTTGAATACCAAAGGGTTCTTATAGTGCGGGTGCGACATCTCGTACGGCGTCACAGTCCGCTTCCAAGGCCCATCCTCAGGATTCACCAGAAGATTCCCCGTGTAACGTGTGTCTGGAGACGCCCCGATGACACTCGACCACTCTTCATCGCTGAGTTCGGGCTCTCTGATGTCTGCCTGTCCAAAGTCATTGATGACTGGAGAACGGCTCCCATCCCGCAGAACGACATTCTCGATATGCATGTCATTGTGCAAGACGCAGTTTTCGACCTCGATAGCACGGAGCGCCTCCATGACTTGGCTAGAAATCCTCTCTGCTTCAAGCATCGAGACGCCCACGCCAGGCTCGAGCTTCGCCATGCTAACGCCAGGAATATACTCGGGTCTCGAAAACGAGTCCTTGAACGATGTCGGTGATGACATGAAGGGTGGTAGACTCGGGGGTAATACGAAGATGGCCACGCCAAAAAGACGGAGGATGTACCGGCCTTGCAGTCGGTGCAAAAGTCGGTATGCAGTAAGTTCAGTGTTGTGGTTCGACAGCTTGTAACGCCAAGTGGACCTCCCACATCCAATCCTCCCAAACCTTGGTGTCAGGCCGGTTCTCGTCATCACATATAAGCTCGAACCAGTTGGACGCCAGACCCTCCTGGATTTCACGTACGGCATGTTGCAGATGACCTTCGAGGGAAGGCGACCACGGCACAGGTCTGCCTTTACCACCCCGATATCCCAGCCTACGGTCTGCGAGCTTCAGAATAGCCTTCTTGTTATCGGAGTGTCCTGAACGAGCAGCACAGCGGCAGATGTGAATGGCTCGAAGTACTGTGGCTGCGAGAGGACCAGAAGTATTCAAGCCTTCTGCTTGGGATTGAAGGTCGAGAAAGGTTCCGGGTACATACAATTCGTCACCGCTGCACAACTGACAAGCGTATTTAAAGAAAATCAATGACGTACCTCTGAACAGAAATCCAGCGTCGCCCGCGGTTTACCATAGTAAAACGTCTTGCATCTCGTGTCAGATTGCAGAGTATGGATTTAAGAGGTGCGCGTCGATGGCGGCGTCAGTGTGGACTAGGCTGCGCCATGCTAGTGTTATCGACGCCGCTTGATGGTCGCCGTCGCAGCCCAAGAGTGGCACGTGTTCGGGATCGACCATGACCATGACCTATAACTCAAGACTCAAGTCACTCCTTGCTCTGCTACCCTTCGACAATGCTCGTCTCTGCCATTCTGTCTCAGTGCCACGATTTCGACAAGTTTGACGAGCGAATTCGTACCTTTTGGGGGTCCAACGAGGGTTCAAATCGAAAATCTGCATATATGCTAGCCCACTTCTCTGCATAACAGCGCGAGGATTCGCTTGAGCGACGGCTTCTGTGATCTGGGAGATATGCGGCTGGCAATCAATGTGCGTTGAATGTGTATATTCTTCTTCGCATTCATTGACCTTCCTGTGTATGCAGAGTCGATAAGCAGCAGCAACGCGCCTTGCTTGGACCTCGGTTGTCTATATATCTCCAGACTCGCCATGCTGGTCTTCAGAACGTGGATTGGCACCGCATTGGCCTTGGTCATTCTGTCAGCGACACCGGAACCTTCAATGTTTACGACCAGCGAGCAGGTGTAGATGCGGTAAGGGATGGTGCGGACCGTGCGGTATGCCCTTTTCTTGTTCGGTCTTGACTGTGCATGACTAGACATTCGTGTAACTACCAGGCTTCTATGTCGTCTCTTGCTCTGGTGTCGCTCTAATTCGCTTTGACTCCATTATGCATACGGCGGACGTTGAGTCTCACTTTTAAGCACTGTGTCATTGCGGACGGTACGTCTTGCTTATATAGTATCAGAGATATGGACCTCGCTCACTTTTTATTCTAGCAGGATTTTGTATTCAACCGAGATGAGATGCATAGCCCTCATAACACGCCGTACTTGCCCTACCTGCACCTACGTCCTTTCTAATTCTTGTCTGGCGACATTCCGACTTCAGCGTTGCAACGTTGATCTGGAGGAGAGCTATAGTTCGAGCTCACCACAATGCAAAGTAACGAGGCGAAACTCGATATTTAAAGTCACCAGTGCGAGCTGGGTCCTTGGTCTTATCTCCTGCTATACCGAATATAATGAAATATAATTTCTCGCTTTCCTTTTGCCATCCCATTGTGTCTTCGCATTTCTTCCAGTCCTACATATGCCCAAGTCTTTGCTCTACTGTCAAAAACTGCAAACTCGACATCGGCATCCCCGGAGAAACTGTAGAGTTCCGTGCAGGGAGAAGGTTGGACATCCAAGTTCGTATACTTTAAGGCGCTCTATGTGACGGGTATTCAAAACTCGACAGTATTGACAGACGCTGCCGGATTGCTATGTCAAAAATCTGAACGGTAGACTAGGGCGTCTTTCTCTACTACTAGGAACGTTATTCTTCCTGAGGCTCTCTGAGTCGACTCGGCCCACACTACGTGCAACTCTTCATTCCCCGGTACCTGTGATCACGATGCGCGCGTCCCACGTAGTTCTCATCTAGCACCGTCGTCAACGCTCTTATACGGTTACACCGCTCGTAGACGTATCGTATGCCTCCTGAGGTAGACCGAGATGGTGTCCTCGAAAAAGACCTCACACTTTGTTCGTCAGCTCTTAACAGATTGGTGCAACATTCTGAAGTGATGCAAGGAAAGATCGATGCCCCATTTCGGCTTGCTCAGTCCATCTTCCTTCAGGCTGGCCCTGCTTCATGTCGAGTCATCGTGAACTGAATAGTGTTCAGTCAGAACAAGCGCGCACCGCTGCGATCGCGGCTCTTTACACAAGACCCATCAAATCAACATTGTATATCTATCGTACAATGATCACGAAAAGGAATTTGCAGGAAAGTCGCTTGTTGAGATGCGTAGCCGTACATCACTGCAAAGGTAAAGTGAGCATACGAAAACGAACGTCAATACCGAGCTACTTTTTCGATGTCGTCCTGCCGTCTGTTGAGTCATGGTCAGAGCGGGTGTGTCGGTTTCAAGTCTCAACTTGCCACGGATTTTGATAGAGAGCACTAGTTTATTCGCATTGTCTCGCCTGCGTGGCTCGAAGTTTGCTTTTCCCCTTGCGACTTCCCGGACCATAGCGAGGGACGTAAAACACGACTAGACCAGTTTCATGCGAGTAAAATTTGACGCTAATCTGGTCTCGTATTTATCTTTCATTTCAGCCTAACAAAAGCGATAATTTTTTTGCCCCATGACGAGCATATGCTGAAGAGCGATGGCTAGTCCATAGCTAATCTCCGCCACTTCGTATCAATCCATAGCCCAGCACCCTTCCTGCCACCAACGGCGACTGCAGCGCTGTTGAATGGAATTACGAAGTGTCTTCGTAGCCCTGGAAGCCGGATTCGGGAACGACGTGACGCAGGAGGGAGGATTCGTTGGGATGTGTAAGTGTCTTCTCTTCACTTTACATGCCCAGGACTTACCTGCTTTGTAGTTTACCTACACCTTGGTCACTGCAGTCACTACGACGTCTTGTAAGCTTTGGTCGCAGTGGGTATACAACGCCCAACGGCGCCGCTTGCTCATGTTCAAAGGACATCGCTGGAGCGCAAAAATCTTATGTTTAGGGAGTTGTCCGCGGAATGAAAGTAAGGAGTGGGATGGGGCTAAGGATGGGTTCAGAGCTCGGTGTTGTTCGAGAAACTGGCGGAACTTGCCATCTTTGTTGCCGTCTCCTTCAATCCCTCCTCTGACCTGCACCTGGTGCTTCGTGGAACGACAATACGTCGTCCTGAAGTAAAAACAACAGACTCACGTCGATATCGCTGGCGACTCGAGGGTTGGACGCACATGCACAGAATGGAACGATATTTGGGATAAGAATGGCCGAATACCTATAGTAACTAATAGACCAGGCTGATAGATAAGAGTCTCATGCGCATCTAAACGATGTTCTTGACCCACTCTCTGAATCATTTTCGATATCCAATCTTTCAGGGAATATTACCCGGGCAGTTGTGCATCTGCTCCACATATTTATCAGTTACGAAGCGCCCGAGTCTTAGGAGAGTGGACTAAGATCCCACTGGCAAAACTGACGCACGTTGATCGATGGCAAGGTCGCTACCACTACTGTGAGTGCGAGGTCGTAAGAAAAGTGACGTGCACTTTGAGTTGTCCTGGGCACAGTCCAGCAGGCTAGGAAATCGGTTACGGCCTATGCTTCTAGAGGAACAATTTAACATAGTTGCTATTCGAAGACGTAGAAGTGACATACCTCCTAGTCGTCCATTTTCTTCTTCGTCGTGAAAGTATCCTTTCGCTGGGAGGCGTATCTGCTGCTTGCTATGGATGCTGGAATGATAACAACGTCGCCAAGCCAGACCGTGATCATCCAGGTCATCGGTCAAGGTCCGACACACGGAGATGCCAGGGCAGAGATAAGATGCAAACCACCCCTTCGCAATGTCCACTTTAAAAGTTGTCAGGCAAACGGAATTATCCAGCCTCAAATGCCGACAATAGCTGATCCATGGTGGACGGTACTGCCTGTAGAGCTGATTGAGATGATCCTACAAGGCATCGACATGACCGACGAACGTACCCTCAGCGCATGCATTCTCGTCACTAGAGTGCGGATGTTGGCTTTGCGAATCCTCGTCTTCCGCCGTGCCATCCCACTTCATCGACTCTCTGCGTCAGCTGGTGTCCACTCCGATACACGAGACGCTTCATCGTGTAGTCACGCTCTAGATTCTCTGGTCGCACATACACCCAACTTTGAGCATCTCACGACGATAAGCTCGCTGATACTGCAGCATGCCGCCTGAATACTCGCAAACCTCGGAGGCTCTACTTCGAGCCCTGACGAACCCGCACGTATTGGCCATCCTTCCCACAATCGGTTTTGGTACGCTCTGGAAGGCCTCATGCCCAGTAACTCGACAGCCAGCGCGAGCCCGAGGTGCAGTCGAAATAGTGGTAGATTTGATAGAATGTGATCTGCCGTGGTTCGTAAACTGTCCTCTTGTCTCCCTCAAGAACCTCCGCGCCTTCCCAGTCACCATCGTGCACAACGCCGAGCACGAGGAGCCGGTGCGCTTTGTGTATAGGGTGGAGATGATCGATAATACGGTCGTGGGTCGAGAAGATATCACCTCACTGGCGCGTCAGATGGAGGTGGTAAGGGGAAATATCTGACTGTCTCGTTATGTTTGACACTGAGATAACCGAGGAGATTTGGGTAAGAGTCGGTAAGTTGGTATTGGTGGCAGAGGAATATGATTGTCGACGTTGTTCATCTTGAAGGGCAGGATTTGGAGCATCGCAGAGTTCAGTGTATGTGGAGTAGGTTCCTCCCCCGTGGAATCCATCCGCGATTTTCCGCTCACAGCATCGAGGGCCGTAATGTCGTACTCTCCAGGAATATAAGTAAGGGTGACGGACCGGCTTGCACATACTGTACGTGCGTGTATGGTAGAAACCTAGAAATGAGCGTTACATTAGGAAACCAAAGAAACTTGGAAACGGTACCGTGGTTACGCGTTACTGTTGCCAAAATAAGCAACCATGCATCGGGAAAAATATCACTAGCATGGCTTTTGTTACTGTTCACAAGGGATATCTCTGATTCTCTGGAAGGATCAAGGCGCACTTGAAAGTTCACTGTGAAATTTCATAGATTATATCCTGATTTTTGGATTTTTCAACATGTAACGAAAAAACTTGGAAACAAGGTTGCCGTTACGCGTTACATAGGGCAAAATAAGCAACGCAACGACCCCTGCGTTACGCGTTACGGTTTCTACTGTTCACGCACGTACAGTATCGCATTGGGCACCAGCGATTTAGGGTATGTCCGCGGCCATCTTGTTACCAGGCGCTGGCGTGGTAGTACTTCCCGCGGTTCCAGTCAAAGTGTCCACCATCGTCGTACATTGCAAGTCGAACGTCGACCTAACACTGACAGGGTCGCCTCTGGTACAGGTGATGTCTTTTCCAGTGATCTTGTGCCCGTCACGTTAGGTAGGGTCTTGGTCGTGAACGAAAACGGCTGGCATTGGGCGCGAATGGGATTAACGTTCAGGGAGCCAAGGGGGTGAAGGAGATGAAGGGTTCCTAGGAGATGACAGGGTAGGCAAAAAGAGGTTCCATGCCACGTGGCGGTCGTGCCCGGCCCCTTGTACCGCGACACCGCCATCGACGTCTGACATGACATGCGAGACATTTTACTACAGATAATCGTGGGCGACGTTGAACTTCAGTTCAGAGGTACGATAATCCGCCAATTTTCTTTACATTTGGTTGATCTGTGTTATGTATGCAGCGGCGATGAGCTGTATCTACCCGGAACATCCCTCCGCTTTCAATTACAGGCGCAAGGCTCCAGCGATTTCGAACCTCTCGCTGCTATGGTGGTCAAACACTTCGACCCTTTCACATCTGCCACGGCCTTACTATGTAGTTCAACACACTCGGACCAGGAAAGCGTTATCCTCAAGCTAGCAGATCGCAGGCTCGGCTATCGCAGCAAAAACGACTCGTTGGATACAGTGTTATGGCGTCTTCCATCAATGGCCACCTACAACGCACTGTCCGTGATATCCAAGCTGGTGCCGTTCCCGACTGGTTCGAGGCCATCAGTGATTTTAACAACAGACCTGACACGGACCTTTGGGAGGATTGGATGTCGACTTGGTTTAGGAAGATGGGGTCCTACGATGCGGAGCTCGCTGCGTATTGACTTTGGCATTGACTGCAAGGGCAGTATATCCCCGTCTTGTTGGCGTCGTTCGTCTTTCATTATCCCGGAGCCCAGTCTTCTTCGTCCCATCACCAACGTCGTCCAAAGACTCGCTCTCAAATCTATCCCCAGTGTTAGCACGGAGAAGCTCAAACTGGGTATCGACGTCCCAGAACAAGAACCCGAGAGAATATTTAGTGACGTGATGGCAGGGCTCCGTGCCATCGAGGCGGAGAACTGTTGCTGCACAACGACATCCACACCAGGAATGTCGTTCTGCGGGAAGGGAATAGGTCTCCCGTTATTATTGACTTTGGAGAGGGAACTAGCGATGAAGATTGGAGAAGGATCATCAATGGAGGTCTGGATACGCGATATATGTGGAGGCTTCTGGTGGATCCCGAGAATGGACATTGGAAGAGGACGGTGACGCCGTATGAGATGTCGGACCGGCACTACAAGAAGCCATTGGTGACGAATACGTGGAGAGTATGCCTGAGGAATCAGTTCCGACGTTCGAGAGAGTGGTAGGCACAGATTGGTCAGGGGCGAGAGAGAAGGTGTATCAGTGGAGTACAAGACCAGGAGTTCGTTGATATGACTACAACTAATCCATGGTTCAAATCTCCCAACATGGCAACGCCTAGCGAGAGGAATATCGACCTGGTTTTGGATGTCGCGTAGACGTACAATATCGTGTTCTGTGTATCGATACGCATCACTAAAACAGAGTTGGTGCTTGCAATGAATCCCGCAGCTACCATCTTCCTAGTCAACGCTAGCGCGTCCGATTTGAATTTCCCGTATTCGTCGTGTTTTCAAGGGCTGCTGGTTCTCCTTCCATTACTTCCCTCTGCATTTGGATGCGAACCAAGATTGTAAATGGGAGCAACTTGTTGAAACAGAAGCGACATCCGGGCCGATTGCCGAAGTCGTGTTTTCGAGTCAATCTTAAAGCTTAACCTTTCTCTGTACTTACCCACTGGCATTTCGGGGTGGATTTGGCTATAGCCTATAACAGCCGGGTCAATTTTTTTGTTTTGAATTCCAGCCCCCACTAGCACTTCCCTTGTTTTTCCTTCCCTCTTTCCTTCTCTTTTATTCCTACTCTCGACATTACTAGACCCTTAGATGCAGTCAAGGCGCCCCTTGATTCCCATCACACCACAGCGTGAATTCGAACTATCACCATCGAGCCATGGCAAGTCTTTTGATAACTGCGCCTTCTTTTCTATACGCTTACCTTGTGTTATGAACAGATTTTAACTCAGAATGCATGTCTCTGCTTGACGCGACCACATATCGGTTACTCGAGGACCGACACCGGCTCTTTGGGCACGGAGAAAAGCATAAACACATGGATCAATTTCCACGATCACGACAACGGCGAGCTTTTTTCTCTTTGCCTGAGATGAGCTGAGGTTTGTGTTAGAACTGGACTTGTCCTTTTCTGTCAGGCTTGAACAAAGGGTAAGATAGGTTCACGGCGTCCGGGTAGAGCAATCGAGATTGGATTGAAGGTGCGTTTAGAATACTATGCATTCCGTATCAATCTAACTACACGCAGTGTAGGTAGCGCGTGGATCTGCACCCACGGCGAGTTTGTTCGGAAAAGAATCACAAGACCCAAATCCACGTCCACGAAGCGAGTCAAAGCTTCCACCACGATCCCCACTGACCGTCTCGTCCTTCATGCCGCTGTTCCGGGCATCCTTCTTACCTGGTGGTCCGATGAGGGACGTCGTGCTCAAGTCGGCGCTGTTGGAGACTGGGGATAAAGTTCAACGGCGGAGGGGCAGGGAGTAAGGGAATGATGGAGACGCCCTCCTCAGCGAGTGGAGAGTGGAGGAGGGGAATGATGGGAGGAGGGAGGGTCGTCGTGTTATAATTATTAGCACGGAGGATGGGAGTTCTTGGAAGAACGGACAGTGCGAGAGGGGTTATTCTAATTCCAGCGAGCACTGAGAGAGGGTTTTGTTGGGTGCAGACTGAGTTTCATTGTTAATTTGTGTCGTTCCGCGAATTATCATAATGGAAGAGACGTATTGAATAGCTTGTTGTCGATATCTATATTTACAAGTAGTTCTTAAAGGATGAAAGAAGAATAACCTGAACGCTGATAGCAATGAATATGATAATGAGAGCCCGTGTACTGATATCATGCTGCACAACGGGAACGATTTCTGTCTTTGTCGGGACTTCAGCTTGCGCTTCCTGAATGCTTCCCGTCGCCACATCTGTACTGCATGGTGCAGAGTCGTGCGCTTGACTCAATATCGGACTCGTATTGTCCGGTATGACTGACGCGGGCCCCGAGGACTGGGATGTTGTACCATTTAAAATCCATTCTGTTGCATGTTCCTCAGTAAAACACCTGCTGCATACAAAGATCTACTCACCTCCTGTGGAAGAGTCGAGGATCTCAAGGAGTGGCCACCCGAAATACTCGCATACATCAGCGCCGTCGCGCGCGGGATCGAATCCGTGCTCAGCATTTAACCCGGGTATGGTTGAACGTACTGTTTGCTCCAGGAGCGACCCCCATCGTGTCTGCCACTCATAACCTTTGACTTTGATGGTAAAAATGTCTTCCTCCTTCAATGAATCCATTCCGCAAACTCGGGAACAAGATATGACGGGCCAGGATTTAATTGTATTGGTCTCATAGTCAATGACGGGGGCAGTTATCGACAATGAGAGCGCATGATGGTACCGGTCTTTTGCGTTGCAGACATGACAGAAGTCGTCGTTGTCATTGTCGCCGTACTGGCAGCTGTAGTCGTAGTCCTTTGGGGAAAATTGAATGACAAAGCCCACATCTAAGTGTGTACAATGCAGTCAGCAGTTGTTTCAAGCTGAACCAGCTGCCCACCTGCAATGATATATGCCTTAAGATCATCACCATAGCCCCTGGAGCGAAGACATGAGTCTAGCTTGGAAGTCTGTGCAATCCACGATTTCACAATCTCATCAGAATCTTCCCAACATGCACAGATGATAATGAATGTGTTTCTGATCACATCGCCCCATGAAAGCCTGATGGACACCGACCCACTGACAATCAACAATTAGCAGCATCAAAAATTGGTCAACTGAATGACAAACCTGTCAAACGGTAAATTAATGACTTCCTCCCAAGACGACTCTTTTCGCAAGGAAATGTCCCACTTCCACCCAGGCGGCCAGGGCGGGGCTCTCCCGACCAAAAATTGGCATGGTGAAAAGAGATCCTGCGGATCACATAATATACTGCCAGGCGCATAGAAGTCCTTTGGGTCTGGGCGGCGATAGGCGGGGTCGGATGGACCATTTAGCTTGTATTGTGGGGGTTGGAGTCGGTGTCGGTCGAAGGTTTAGGTCCACGACATCACATTGCCCGTAGACCTTCTATGACAAAAGGCAATAGCTCCATAATGATGTTGTAAATCCCCCTTCCGCAAACTCGGAGACGAGATCCACCAACTGACTTGACTGTGAGGTGGACTGCCTGATGCGCGTGACCCGATACCATGACAGAGGCTATATCTGCCATGTTCCTGTGTATAGGACAATTCGAACGGGCCGAGGTAGTAATGAGTATAGCATAGTAGATCTCCAAACACGAGTTTCCCACACTCGTTGACATAGACTTGTTCTTCTTCGTTATCCTTCAAAACCATTATTATGCAAAGAAAATCATTCGCGATTTCACTGACCTGGAAGAATACACTGTAAAATCTAGCACCGGAATATCTATAGCTTTCCATCGGCAAAACCTTCGAGACCGACTGTAGGAATGGGTATTGACCTTTGGCCAAGGGTAACTCTTGTCAGACGTACCTGTAGATCTTGAAACTGAATGATGATACACTGGGAGGTCAGCCACTGTACTCAAAAACAAGGAGAATAGCCTTTACCAATTCAGAAAAGAACCGTATGAGCCGCATCGCAGACAAGCCATGGAGATAATGGTGAAGAGCGACTCGTGTTGTGCCTGTCCACGGGAATTAGCGGCAGAGGACAGATTGAAGGAGTAACACCCTTACCATGAAGAAGAAATATGATCGCAGGAAGATCAGGTGATCTGCATACACCAAAGATTTGGGGAAGGTTTGGGTGCCTATTGTCGAGAAGGGTGCGATTCAGTCAGCTACACAGCTACACAGAGACAGAAAGCCGAACCTTTGTTTCATGAAAAAATCGAGGGCCTGATCAAGTTGCTAGAATACAGAGCATGTGGACCTTTCCGACGACACAAGACAGGATACACTCACCTTCATTGCGTTCTCTCTGTCATCGCTAGAAGCTTGATATTTGCGAATGACCTTCCGTGTATCACTGTGTTCGATGGTGCAATAACTGTCTTGGTATCTAACGACACAATACTTCGTTGGTGAACGAGTCACTGGTGCGATTATGTGGATGTCGCCTGGAATGATATCCCAGACCTATAAAGATTAAATGACAGGAATTGAATGACTGAAAATCACATACCGATCCCTTGTAAAGGCCCCGTCGTAGAGAACCTTGTAATCTTGCGGGTGGATTTTGCATGTCCTCGCTCTGCCGAACGCCCCAAGTGCGTATTTCTTGGATATTGTCCTTGATGGTTGATGTGATATTCCTCTCCGATGCCTCGACGAAACCAGTCAGACTGCTGAATCCCGTGGTAACTTCATCATGGACATCGGAGAGCGCTAGTCGTGTCATGGTCGTTGTACGGATCTGCTGCCCGTTCAAGAGTGAATGATAATGATGATAGCAAGCTGCCTACAAGAAAGTCTTCCTTAGCCATTTGTACGCGTTTTTTGTAAGCACTGATGTCGTCTGAGATCTTCTTGGCTTTCAAAAAACGCCGGATCCCGCGTGACTTGCTTTCCTTGTTTAACTTTGAGAGCAAATCGTTTAGGAATCTGAGAACGGAAGACTTGGGGGAGGCACATATATCTGATGCGGGCCAACTCACGTCTGAAAGTCGAGGCAGATATCTTTGAAATACGAGGCGCTAGTCGGACCATGGTCGATGACAGTGTCCCTTACTATAACCAGTGTAGAGACGATGCTCTCGGCCAATTCTTGCAGATCTTTTCGATTCCTTGCGGCGCTCTGCAGGTCTCATTAGTGTGGAGAATGGGGGAGTAATCATGACATACTTCAATGACCTCGAGAACGACTACCACGCACAGAGCAGCACCCTTGATAAAAGGAAACGGAGCCATTTCACCTGCTGCAGCGGTAAGCTTTGCTACCTTAATACATGCGTCGATACTAGACATAGCGGTAGAAGGAGAGGACGTACAGACAAGCGCTACACCGCATATGTATAACTATATATATCATTGCGGCAAAGAACGGTATGAATCTTCTCGTTGCACAGGCGCATGGCAGACGTGATCCAAGTAGCCATCATCCGAATGCCGCTGCTGTATGCACGGCGATGTCATCTACCGGGTTTCTTTGGAGGATTCTATACCTGAAGAATAACTCTCCGACGTCGTATGACTTCAGTCCATGCCTGCCAGAGTCGCCAGCCCTCCACATCGTCCATGCAAACGCCTAAAAGCGCCAAATCAACCTCGGATCTAGTTTGTTCGAGTCTCGTAAATATGAATCTCGTTTTGGTCGTCCTAGTCCTGCTGTATGATTCGGTGCGCTTATTAATTAACTGTGTTCGATGCCATGATGTTCGAATATAATTCAGTCTTGTATGTTCATTCTTCGCTTTGGTTTTGAGACGGCGATCACAAGATATATAGCTCGTCTATTGAAGGTGATACAAACAGGATCAACCCGAGTTTACATATGTCTAGACGCGGTTGGCATCAGCGAAGAATACTGCTCGAGCGGTGTTTACTCACATGTGATGCTTCTCAGATACTTCGCTTGGGAGCAACCGGTCAAGTATTACCCCGCCCAAAATGTACGACCTTCTGAGCTGATCTGCAGTTCTGGCCGCGAATCTGTACAATAAAATCTTGTTTGAAACCATGCCGGATCTCAGAACATCAGTGTATTGAAGGACGCAAATCTCTTCACCCGGATCCTTGCGGTCTGTCAGAGCTGTAAATAGACCTTATCAAAAGAAGATTTGGAACACGAACCTTGAGAGAAATCTGCTGTAGAAAACAACTGGAAGATGACAAAATCAATCCGCCATCAATGGCATATACTCAAGTCCAAATAAACGTCTTCCAGACAAGGGACACATTCTCCAGTTCTCCGGGAATGCTATTTGTGTAGGTGGGAATGCGGCAGTGTAATGAACACATCTAGGCTCCGTCGGAAGTTTTACGTCTTTCGAAGTACCGGAAGCGGCAGTGTGAAGGAGAATAGAACAATTGCTGGTAGTGCTGAGGGTTGTCGCTTAACACGTCCTTCGTAAATGGGAGCACCCGGAGCAGATGGTTGAAGTCGATAGCGGCAGTGGCGGTCGTTGAAACAGAAGCGGCATCCGGACCGATTGCCGAAGTCGCGCCTCTCAGTTCACTTTTCCTTTCCACCAGGACGATTGCTGAGAACAGGCGATGTCATTCAAGTCGTCTCTTGATAAAATATATCGGATAGGTTAGACCGTTAAATGGATACCTCGTATGTGTATTGCAACTGGATCGGGGTTATCATTCTGTAAATCAACAATCGAGCCCGAACCAACACCTCTGCAAGCAATGGAAGTGTACGGCACATCCGCTCCCAAACTTCCTCTTCGTGTTCGTTGTCGGAATCGTCGATCAGCTCAAAGTAATTAGGAATGACTCCCGTCTTTGCTGAGTTCGTAATCTCTTCACGTTGATGGAAGACGTCCATCGCACCATATCCACACCTTTATTGCTGCCACGATACCTCCGCCCTGCAAGCTTGGGAACAGCTTTCTCGTCGCCAGAGTGTCTCTCGACTAGTAGGACGGTGCAAACGGTGATGGTTTCGAAGTGTTCGACCATGGAGGACTAGTCTGGGTGGCAGTGGCTCAGAAAATAGTCGCCGTCGCTGCGGTACGTTGTAGAAACCTCATGGTATGTTGGTATGTTGGTGTTATGGTGATGGATTGAAACAAGCTTTGCTCGGCACCAAAACTGCGAAGAAGAGGCAGAGTCTTCTGTGCCCCGTGACATGAGGATTATAATTCCGAGGGAATGGAAAAGGATGATGGATACCGTGGTAGGGCGTTGCATCTTCGTTTTTGGACCCGAGTTTCGCGACAAGAAACCGGACGGTATGCGGTGTTCGGCATATCAGATATGTTGCAAGCGACGTCGACATTAGAATCCAGAAAGACCCCCGAATATAATAGCGTCATTTCGGAATGGATCATAGGACGGAGTCATGTCCTATGCGTAGATAGGCCTGCAACGAACTCCCGGTCGTATCCTCCACTGGTACACCTTCTCTCTCGCCCCTTCCACGTCCGTATCCAAAACTCTCTCAAACGTCACCCTACGAAAATCCTCAGGTATACTCTCAACACATTCGTTGAATACCAAAGGATCCTTATAGTGCGGGTCTGTAAGGCGTTACAGTCCGCTTCCAAGGCCCATCCTCAGGAGTCACCAGAAGGTTCCTCATGTAACGTGTGTCTGCAGACCCCCCGACGACACTCGACCACTCTTCATCGCTGAGTTCAGGATCCCTGATGTCTGCCTGTCCAAAGTCAATGATGACTGGAGAACGGCTCCTGTCCCGTAGAACAACATTCCCGATGTGAATGTCATTGTGCAAGACGCAGTTCTCGGCCGATAGCACGGAAGGTTTCCATAACTTCAAGGCTGGAGATCCTCTCTGCTGCTTGCTCCGAGACGTCAACACTAGGCTTGAGCTTTGCCAGGATAACGCCAGGGATATACTCGAAAACGACCTTGAACGACGTCGGTGATGGGATGAAGGGTAGTAAAATCGAGACCAATGTGAATGTGAACGGCGCCGAAAAGACGGGGAATGTATTAGCCTTGCAATCGGTGCAAAAGACGGTATGCAGCAAGTTCAGTGTTGTAGTTCGGCACCTTGCAATGCCAAGTGGAGACCTCCCGCATCCAATCCTCCCAAACTTTGGTGTCACGTCGGTTCTCGTCATCGCGTATAAGCTCGAACCAGTTAGGCGCCACGCCCTCCTGGATTTCACGTACGACGTGTAGCAGATGACCTTCGAGGCAAGGTGACCACGGCACTGGTCTGCCTTTACCACCGCGATATCCCAGTCTACAATCTGCGAGCTTTAGAATAGCCTTCTCATTATCGGAGTGTCACTGAACGAGCAGCACGGTGACAGATGTGAATGACTCGAAGCGCTCGATTACTGTGGCTGTGAGAGGTCCAAAGGTATTTGAGCCTTCTGCTTGGGATTGAATATTGAAGGTCGAGAAAGGTTCCGGGTATACAGTTCGTCACCGCTGCACAACGTAAATTAACACGCGTATTTAAAGAAAATCAGCAACGTACCTCTGAACAGAAATCCGGCGTCGCTCGTGGTTTATCGTAGTAAAACGTCTTGTATCTCGTGTCAGATTGCAGAGTATGGATTTAAGCGGTGCGCGTCGATGGTGGCGTCAGCGTGGACGAGGCTGCACCATGCTAGTGTTATCGACACCGCTCGATGGTCAGAGTCCGAGTCGCCGTCGCAGCCCAAGAGTGGCACGTGTTCGGGATCGACCATGACCACGACCTACTCAAGTCACTCCTTGCTCTGCTACCCTTCGACAATGCTCGTCTCTGCCATTCCGTCTCAGTGCCACGATTTCGACAAGTTTGACGAGCGAATTCATACCTTTTTGGGGTCCAACGAGGGTTCAAATCGAAAATCTGCATATATGCTAGCCCACTTCTCTGCATAACAGCGCGAGGATTCGCTCGAGCGACGGCTTCTGTGATCTGGGAGATATGCGGCTGGCAATCAATGTGCGTTGAATATGTTTCTTCGCATTCATTGACCTTCCTGTGTATGCAGAGTCGATAGGCAGCAGCAACGCGCCTTGCTTGGACCTCGGTTGTCTATATATCTCCAGACTCGCCATACTGGTCTTCAGAACGTGGATTGGCGCCGCATAGGCCTTGGTCATTCTGTCAGCGATACCGGAAGCTTCAAAGTATACGACCGGCGAGTAGGTATAGTTGTGATAAAGGGTGGTGCGGTATGTACTTTTCTTGTTCGCTCTTGACTGCGCATGGCTGGACACTCATGTAACTACCAGGCTTCCCTGTCGTCTCTTGCTCTGGTGCCGTTCTAATGCTCTTTGCGGCAAGATTCCATTATGCATACGGGATGTTTAGTCTCACTTTTAAACAATGTCATCGTGGACGGTGCGTCTTGCTTATATACGATCAGAGGTATAGACCTTGCTCACTTTTTATTCTAGCAGGATTTTGTATTCAGCCGAAATGAGATGCCCATAACCTTCATAACACACCGTACTTGCCCCACCTGCACCTACGTCCTTTCTAATTCTTGTCTGGCGACTTTCCGGCTCAACGCTGAGCTGGAGGAGAGCTATAGTTGGAGCTCGGCACAATGCAAAGTGACGGGGCGCAACTTATAAAGCCACCAGTGCGAGTTGGATCCTTGGTCTTATCTCCTGCTATACCGAATATATTGAAATATAATTCCTTGTTTTCTCTTTGCCATCCTGTCTCGCGTCTTCGCACTTCCTCTTGACTCTATTCTTCAGCACTTCCCTTTGCTCGCCCGATGTTCATACATGATGTCGGCCCCCCAAAAAACGGCCCCGGTTCCTCGTGTTCGACGGTCATCGTTGGAGTGCACAATATTGTGCTTGGGGAGTTGTCGGAGGAACAAAAGTAGGGAGCGGGATCGGGCTAAGGAAGGGCTTAGGGCTCGATATTGTTTGAGAAACTGGTGGAACTTACCATCCTTGTCGCTATCTCCTCCATCACTGCCGTCTCCTTCAACCCTTCCTCCGACCTGCACCCGGTGCTTCGCGGGGCGATAATACATCATTCTGAAGCAAAAGCAGGTTTCGGCACACGGATGTCGACATCGCTAGAGACTTGAGGCCTGTGGGTTGGATGCACGCGTGCAGAATGGAACGATATTTGGGCTAAGAATGGCTGAATACCTAGGGATGTCGGGTGGATGCGAGTAACTTACCATTCCTGACACGTCCATGGTCATTCTCCCTCTTGCGTCCTCGCATCCCTTGTTCCGGCCATCATATCCTAGGGCTTGCTCAGAGGACGACGATACTCGTCTCAGCGCAAAATCTGGCTCTTAAAGCGTCGACGACGAAGGAATTCGGCGGCACTGTAAAGTGCTCCCCAATGCTACCGCCGTGCTGATCAGAGAGATTGATATCTCTGGGGTGAGTTAGCACCCCTGAAGTCAAGGAATAGCAAGTGAACATACCCTCTCGCGTCTTTCCTCACACGTTGACCACCCCCGCTTCGATACAATTCACCTCTCGTCACTGTCGAGAACGATGAGGATGTCTTGCCCTCCACAACAAGTGCGCGATGATTGTCGTCTTCTCGGGGCAAAATTCGGTCCTTACACTTGCGAGAGTTCATGTCATCGCTAGCTGGGGTGCAGGTCGGTTAGATTATTGTCGATTCAGACGTTGATGAGGCTCGGTAGGGAAGAGTATGCTGCGGAAGGAAGGGTAGAACAAATGCGAGTAAACGGACCTCAGAATCCATGCCATGTGCATCAGACATCAATACTACGCCAAAGTCCTCCGTGTCAGCGTGGTCTTGATCTTGAGGTTTTGGGCTAGGAGGAATGGAATTCCGGGGAATGCACGCCTAAGGTCTCCGTGTCTCGATATCGTCGCCATGGAAATCATCCGGGTACAGCCAGGAAATGCTGGTCAAGTCCAGAACGCGGTACTATCAGGAAACGGCGCACGTAGGCAAGAAGATCGGGAAAATGAGGTCAGCAGCGTTGCCTTGCCGGAAGCCTCTGACCGAACTCACATCTCGCTAGACTCGCTTTCTTACTTGCGAGACACACAATTCTCGGACTATAAGTTTCTGTACTACTTACCTGAATTCTTTCTTCATCAGCTGCTATTCTTCCGAGTCTTCCATTTTGCTTTTCTCCAGCTTTGCTTTGGCTTCTTAAAGACGGCGTGACGACAGTCCATCGGGTTCTCTAGAGTGAATTATATCCAGATATAATTTCACGAATGGCACTTCCTACGAATCGGATACAATCTTTGGTTATCTTCCGAAGGTGTTGGTGTTGGTGTTGTCAACAGCACAAGGTCCCAATAAGGAATGGCCGTGTCCACAGCCCTAACATTGCGTGCCACTGCGCCATGGTCGCGAAGGGTCATACCGTTGTGATCGCACTTTTGAGCGCGTCGCGCGGAGTAGAAGGTATCGGACCGTTGCGGCATGATATAAACGTGCATGTTCTTCCTTGACAGCTACCATCGCCATTGACAGTGAGCTCTATTGTCGTCAAGTTTTGGGTGCGAACTTAACGACCTGCCTTTACAGCTGACAGGCTATGGAATCATCTGAGAATCGTACCGGGGACCCGTCTCATCCACCAGCGGGTGAGACTCGTACCCCTGCAGCAGCTGCCGCTGAAGGCGCTCATTCCCGAAACAACGTTCCAAGTGGGACGTATTTTGGACTGAGGAGGAATCAGCTCCATTTTGGGGGACTCGGTGTGTCCGGTTACTTCAACTTTTCCGACATGATATCTAACTGTCTTCAGGTGCTACTCCACGCGACTATAAGGCGCGCTACCTTCCTGATCCTTATGGCCAAGAAATGTCCGAAAATGCACGAATATGGCCCATCTACAATGAAGAAGCCGCTGATTTTGACACCAATATGTTAGCAGAATGGCGGGATACCATTGATGTCCTACTTGTTTTTGTGCGTCCCAGGTCTCCTTTCAAAATTGGTCTCCAAAATGTCTAATACCATCATAGGCTGGTCTTTTCTCTGCGGTACTAACAACATTCGTGGTCCAAACGTCGCAAAACATGCAGCCAGATTACAATGAGGCGTCTATGCTCCTTCTATTTGAAATCCTCAAGGCTACCGTGTCGAACGACTCCCAAATCTCTATTCCTCTCTCCCCTACTTCCTTCTTTTCTCGCAGCCGTTCCGACGAGTGGGTGCACAGTTTGTGGTTCTCGAGTCTGACGCTCAGTCTCATCACTGCCCTCGTCGCCGTTTTGGTCAAGCAGTGGCTCCACCAATACGTCGCCGTTGTCTCTGACAGCTCTGCGCGTGACCGTGCCAGAATCCGACATATGCGATATGCTGGACTACAGACGTGGCAGGTGCCTATGATCATCGGCTTGCTACCGGTCCTACTTCATGTTTCGTTGGCGCTCTTTTTTGCTGGCCTCGCTATTTTCTTGTTCTCTCTGAACGTGAGAGTGGCTTGGCTAGTATCTATTATCGGTGCCGCGACATACATGGCCTACATTATTGCCCTCATCCTCCCTCTCATCCACCCCTACTGTCCATACAAGGTCCCGTTAATGCTTTACGTCCACCGTCTGTATCAATTCGTCAATGACTATCTCATTCCACATGTTGTCCTCATGCAACACTGTCTGTATACTCACGTGTTTGGCCGGCGCAACAGCCTTACTACTGAGGAAGAATGGCGTGAGGATTTTATCCAAAACCGCTCAAGAATTCCCACTCTGAAGGAAATCGAGTACCACCACGTTCAGGAATGTACTGAAAAAGTGGATGTGCAATCGCTACTATGGCTGCACTCCTCCACATCAAACGCGTCGGTGCACCAAAGCGTGCTGCAAGCTATTTCTGGAATGACGTCCAATACTTTGGGATGTCTTCCAGGTGAATATGTATCCACATTTAAGCTATCTCTGCACCGGCAGATAGAGGATATCAAATCGCTTGCGCTGTTTCCTGGCGCCAACAGTGAATTGGACGGACTGGAGCTCTACTGCAGAGCGTTGTCGCTTCTTTGTAGTCATCCGATAGGTGAATGTTCCACTGAGCCGCTAAAAATGGTACTGTCCTCCACGACAAGTACCAAGAAGGCGTCAGCGTTTTTCCTCGGAATCCTTCGAGGCTCGCAACGCTCTTCCCTCACCTTGCACTCAGTGGTATGGAAGATACTAGTCGATGCCACCATCTCCTCCCCACCCATCTCCAGTGGTGCTCTGGAATTAGAGCTTGAGCTTATGGAAATCCTTACCAGTTTCTCAAGCGCAAGTGAGAGGAGATTTCACCACCATCGACAAGCCTACAGACGAGCTGAGGCGGCACATACTTGGCAAAGTATCGCCGAGCTGGGGGCATCATCGCATTCAATTCCCTACCCCCACCATCTCCTCCATCCGAATTGATACCACAATTGCATTTGTCTCCAGCATACAGCATAGATTTCTCAATTCAGTGTATGTTTCAGATCGAAAGCAGCAGATTGAAGCTTCACTTGCCATTATCAAACACACCGGCCTCCTTATCCCTACGCTTGATCGGAAAGAAGCGGACACGGTCCTGGATGCGTTATACTCCTTGCTTTGCTCGGAAACTTTTGCCGTTGTCGGAGATCTTAGTGCACTTGTGCACAAGATATTCATGGTTTTTAATGATCATCGACCTCAGTTTGAATCTTCAATCCTGAGCCAGTCGTTCTTTTACATACGAAGCAGACGATTCCGTTGCGTTACTTATCAGTGCTACCTTCGTTCACTAGCAGGCGATGACGAAGGCTTGGAGAATGACACAATCCTTCCCATCCTGGAGCATTTCCTATTATTTTGTTGGAGTATTTATGAGGACACTGCTCTTACCGACCCACCCGGGCTACCTACCTTCAGCGACCGCCATGGAATCCTTGCTCTCTCCCATTTTTACCTCTCACTCTGTTACGTCATGGCGACGAACAGTTAGCGGACCTCTTTCGGATCGGCTCGCTTGTCGAGACTATGTTGCTTCTCATTAAGGGATATAATGAGAGCATCCTCTATGGGTGGGCACAGCTTCCCATCATGCGTTGTGTCTGGCTCGAGTGTCTTCCTCGATTAGTGCAGTGGTCATTGGGAGAACAATTCCGTCGATGGGACTTTCTCAAACGTGTCCTCACCATCATTGTGATTGGGAGGCTGCGGAATACGCTTGGCTATTGTGACAACAAGGAATCCCTGCCACAGTATGATTATGAGGCGTGTATGATAGCTGCAAATGAGCTGCCTTGGCTACATGAAGTTTCTTCTTCCGGTTCGTCTAGGTGCGCTCATTTTTCATTGTTGATACATGTTCCTGCCTAACATAGAATGTGAAAGTGATGGAGAGCCCAATGCAATGGAATATTCACAGGTGTGGAGTTTTCACAATACGGTTAAACTCCTGCGCTCATCCATTCGGATAGGTTGCAGCGCACCCGAAATTCCAGGAATTCTTAAATTCCGTTCATCCATCGCAAGAAGATGTTGAAAATGCATATTCTCATTTGCATCAGGAAATACCTGGAGTCACAGGGTTTCTCAGAGCGCTCCGAGTCACAGTAGACAGGATTGGTAACTCTGTTAGACTATCAGAAAATGCTGACAGTACTGCCATAGTAGCGTCAAGCCTTGGACACGAGGAACTCAGACAGGTGGCGAGAGAGTGAACTAGGATCGATAGATAGACGGTCCGTACTAAATAATGATCACAGAGAGCATCCCAACAGCGAGTCGTCTGACTCTTAAATCCCTGACAGTAATCGAATATCCCGCACCAAATATCTGGACTCACGCAAGTCTTTTTGCTTGAGAAACAATGGAATTGGAATGCGAACCTTAACATAATTATGGTAGAAATCAGCTGAAAGTTCGAAGGATGGAGCGGCCATCAATGTTTCAACGGCATGTATACAGGTCCAGCCGGGTTCGCTGTGGAGCGCGCCGTCTTCAGGATATGAGAGACATTCTCCATTGATCAACACCAGTTCTCCGGGAATTTGCATAGGCAAAAAAACGGCAGTATAACGAGTCGCGTATCTGATATGGGTGTTTGATGAATGCCATGAAAATGCTAAAATTGTCAACTGTAGTAAGTAACCACCCGCATGGAGATCGATTGAAGTGAATCAGGGTTGAATCCCAACCACGCATAGCGAGGACGGGGAAAGAGCTATGCCATTGCAACAAAATATGATGCTCAAATTCGAAAGATACTAAAGAGACACTGGTTTCGAACAGGAATGCGCATTAGCTTGCAGGCAGGGGAGTCCGTAATAACTGTCTATGACACCAATCCTGCGTTTCAGGAGGAATGGTAGATGTCGGAGGGTCGTTGAACTAGAAGGACATAGAACCGTGTCCGTCTTGGGACGCCTCGAACGGGTGAATAGCGGTAGATTATTTAAACACCGTACGTTTTCGGCCGAGTTTACATGCAAACAAGCACCTATGGAGTCAAATGGTTAGTGACGGGCATTGTCGTGGAGCCATTGACTACGCACTAAGACTGAGTCTACTTCAGACAATGTCGCGACGCGTTCGATCACGTGTAAATGAGGGCCGGTGGACGCCGCAGCTAGTCTCGCATTGGCACTGGTCAGTCGCTCCTCTCAGTCCTCTGACCATAACCACCATCATCTGAGATTCACTTCTTTGCGGTCCTTAAGATCAAGTTCAAAATGTCTATTCCTTTCGTCAAAACCGTATGCCGAGCCATGGAGAACATTGCTCCCCTTCGGCTGGCTGAAAAATGGGACAATGTAAGCGCATTTTCCCAGCTTTTGATTTTCAGCCTTATCCTCACATCGTTAAAGGTTGGGCTATTACTCGGTGAATTCCTTCCCTGAATTCAAAATAATTGGCTAGAATCTCGCCGGCATCACCAGAGTCCCCTTCTCACAAACTAAATGGGAACAATCGTGTTCTCTTGACCAATGAGTACGTCCTCCCCTTATTACCTTCTACAAATCTAATTCTCAACTTTCTCCAGCCTTACTTTGTCAGTCGTCGATGAATCCATCGCTCTCAACGCCCCGGTCATCGTCTCGTACCATCCACCGATATTCAAGCCTCTCCAGTCATTAACGCTCACGAACCCTTTGCAAACTTCGCTTCTCCGCTGTGTAGCAGAAGGCATCTCCGTGTTCTCACCACACACATCTTTGGACTCAGCTTGGGGAGGCGTGAACGACTGGCTTGCGAAAGGGCTTGGTACTGGTGAAGTCAGCGCCTTGGTGGGCGAGAAACTCGATGCGAGTGGGACGAGTGAGGGTGCAGAAGGACGGCTGATGATTCTGGATCAGCCGGTGTCTGTGAAAGAGCTTGTGGGTAGGGTGAAGCGTCATCTTGGCCTATCTCAAGGCAAGAAATCTTTTGTTACTGGCGGTCGTTTTCGTTGGCTGATATATGCGCTCAGTTCAAGTAGCATATCCTTCCGCCGTACTAAGCGACATTCGGACGGTGGCGATATGTGCAGGGTCAGGAGGATCTATGCTCGTTGGACGTGATGCAGACGTTTACTTTACTGGGGAGATGTCTCATGTTCGTCTTTTTTTTTTGTGTTCTGGTTACTATCAGCGTGTTGATACCTCGACGGCAGCATGAAGTACTGGCATCGGTCGCTGCCGGGAAGCACGTCGTCTTGTGTAAGTGCTTGCAATACAAGCGATAAAGACGCCCTCTAACCTTTCTGTTTATAGGTGGCCACACAAATACGGAACGCGGTTACCTTTCTGTGCTGGCGGAGCGGCTTCGGAAGGAGATTCAAATTGAGGATTTTGAAGTCTTTGTTAGCAAACAGGATGCGCATCCGCTGACATTCGTATGATGTTCATACGGAATGCAAGAAGCGGGGAAAAGTTGCGGTTGTGGTAATAAAAAAGTGACAGAAGATGTCCTTGTGTCAGTCTCGCTGTTTCAATGAGATTCAAAATGTATCGCCTGGACCAGGAACTTCCAGCTAAAATTTGGCTATATGCCCCAAGTGCCAGTAGAGAGGTGCGTTATATAATATAACCGTCTAATGACGCAAACTGATTTCCCGTACTTTTGACAGCGATGATCTATTTAGTGCAAAACCTATCCTCGAATCTCTTGCTGCCGAGAACAACGAGTCTTCCACAACGACATGCCCATCAGCCATTACTATCAAATTGCCTAGTCGCACCGCCATGACACGGATGTGGACGTACCTCGTATACACAACACCGGACGGGTGCAATAAATCAGTCTCCGACTATTTCGACTTCGTACATGATCATGAAAGTCCTGACGGAAGATTCGTCTCCGCACTCAGTTAGAAAGTGACAGACGATGGCACCGGGTTCTTAGCGTCGACTTTCTGTCTTCCTAGTGCGTACACCCCGGTCCGGCCCATCGTGCCCTCGCTGTGGGAAGCTGGAACTCAAGCCGATGCCATGTTTCCGGCTCAGACTATTCCCAGAGACGGAGAAATGTTATTCGCCACCCTGCGTGGTCGATGTTTATCCTAGACGGGAGAAGAGTTTATCGGAGGAGAATTTTTGAGAGGGTTTTGAAAATTCCAGTTTTGTAGGATGATCGCTGTCCGTCAAGCTGAGCTCCAGTCCTGGGCGATCTATTTCGACTAGGATAATCGATTCTTCGGTTCCCTCATAATCCCATATAGCCACCTCAGTATCCCTCTAGTTCACAATGGTCATTGGGGTTGCAAGTGTGCACGGAAGAACGGACCAACAGCTAGTCATACCAAGGTCTACACCGAACATCTGGCTTTATCCTCCACCGATGCACCATCTCCTTCGCTCCATCCCAATCCGTATCCAGAACTCTCTCAAACATCTTCATCCGATAGTCTTCTGGCAAATTCTCCACATATTTATTGAACACCGCCGGATTGTCATATCGAGAGTCCAACATCTCAAACGGTGTAACATTCTTCTTCCACCCCCCATTAACGAGAGCTCTCCTCATATTTCGCGTATCGGGGCCCCCTTCGACGACGCCTTTCCACTCCTCGTCGCTCCATCCAGGTCTTCTGATGATGGCGAATCCAAAGTCGATGATGACCGGAGAGTCTCGCAAAATGACGTTGCCGATATGTAGGTCGTTATGGATGACACAGTTCTCCGCCTCGATGGTACGGAACACGTCCATCACTCGGCTGGAGATTGCCTCAGCTTCCTGCTGAGAGATGTCGACACCGGGCTTGAGATCCTCCATGTTCACGCCATGAACGTACTCGAAAGCCAGTCCTTGGACAATATCTGTTATGGGGTGGAGAGGTTCAGAGTCTGAGGTTATGGATAGACGGACGACACCATGTAGACGAGGGATACAGGTTCCTTGCAAGCGGTGTAAAAGCCGATAAGCAGAGTGTTCTGTGTCGTGGTCGTTCATCTTTCGAGTCCAGGTAGAGACCTCCCACATCCAATCTTCCCATTCGTCCTTGGGCGGTCGCTGCGGATGCCCAGTGTCATGAACGATCTCAAACCAGTTACGCTTTTTGCCGAGCTGGACGTCGTGTACAGCGCGCCTGAGATGACCTTCGACAGTAGAGGTCCATGGTATGTCAACGTCCCAGCAATGGCGATACCCCAATCTGCGATCGGCCAGTTTGAGGATGAATGGTTGGGTGTCGAAGGGCCGCCGGACGAGGAGAACTACAGCAGATGTAAAAGGTTCAAAGCGTTTGACGATGGTCGCAGAGAGCGGTTCGAACGCGCTAGAGCTGTTTGCTTGGAATTGCATGTGAAGCTTTGTCCCAGGTATATACAAGTCGTCGCTGCTGGAGGAATAGTTACGACTATGTCCTCAGATTGTTTGAATTGGGCAATGCACCTCTTTGTTGGCGCTGTTGCATTCCAACGTCGGAAACAATTGGATGAGGGATGCCTCAGTGGATGCCTGAACAGCCTAGCGGAGGAGCGTAGATAGGGAGACATCGTGGTGTTGGTGTTGGTGTTGTTTTGTGGCTGAGGAGCGCCACGTGGCCATGAGCAACTTTGAAACTCTACTTACCAGGCATTGACAACAAGCAATGGCGAACAGCGTTGTCGTTGTTCCGAAAGGCACGCCACGCATATCACATACCAAGAGAAAGGGGAACGGGAAGCACGATGATACCTATCGCCTTCGTGAGAGAATAGACACCGAGATAAGATTAATCTACCTTTGATGTGCTATATTACTCAGGCTATTGATTAGTACCTCCTCAGCTCATGGAAAATATTCATCGCGGAGGAACAGGTCCATGCAAGGTCCATGATGCCATCAGAAGGGACTTAAGATGCGGAATTCGGTATAACGAGGCCACGTGTTACTGAAAAGTTGGAATCCGACGTCCACGACATTCCCTTCGTTTCGCTGAAACTCAGTCCTGCTGGTGTTCAGAGTTTCTCACACCTTTTCACTCCTCAGATCTTACTGACCTGCAAAAGGTAGACTTGTCTGACTTAACGCTTCGGACGGTGACCGATCGGAATTTACAAGGAATAAATATGAAACGGCGATTTCAGTCTCTGGCTCTGCGGGCTGCTAATTTCTCAAGGCATTCTTGTATGTCTTTAGCTACACCTCATCGTCGTTTAACATCGTCGCGTCTCAGGAAAACACGAGGCAAGGATCATTGCCACAAACGTACGTGGACATGCGTATTTTCAGGAATCATTTTAATGCTCACGAGTCACCTTCATATTTAGAGGCGATGACTTATACCGACCTAGGGCGAGGCCCAATCTCAAATTTCAATCTCACGAATCTTCAGAGTACATAGATCTAGCTGCTATGGTAGTCAAGCGCTTCGAACCTTTCACCTCTGCCGTTGTGCTGCTTGTTCAACAACTCTCAGACAGCCAACCGCTCATTTTAAAGCTAGCCGATCGCAGACTGGGATATCGCGCCAGCAACCACGACGACGTCGATACAGTGCCATGGCTATCTTCTATCGATGACTATCTACGACTCGCCGTACGTGATATTCAGGAGGGCGTGAAACCTAATTGGTTTGAGCTCATACATTATTTTGAGAACCGGCCGGACACTGAGCTTTGGGAGGATTGGATGTAGGTCTGCACCTGGATTGGGAAAATGTCGAGCCATGACACGGAGCTATCTGCATATCGGCTTTTGCATCGGCTGCAAGGCCGGTATATCCCCCGTCTTTATGGCGTTGTTCGTCTTTGCATCACCTCCGAGTCTATTCCTCTTCATCCCATCACCGACTTCGTCGAGGGACTTGTTCTCGAGTATATCCCTGGTATCAACATGGACAAGCTCAATCCTGGTATCGACGTCTCAGAGGAGGAGGCGGAGAAGTTTTCTAGCGCAGTGTTGGAAGGGTTCCGTGCCATCGAGGCAGAGAACTGTTTGCTGCACGGCAACATACATACCAGGAACATCGTTCTGCGTGAAGGGAGTTGGTCCCCTGTCATCATCGACTTTGGACTAGCGAACATTCGGGAACCTGAATATAGCAATGAGTGGAGGCGCGTTGTCCGCGGAAGCCCAGACACCCGCTACATAAGGAGGCTCCTAGTGAATTTTGAGGATGGGTGTTGGAAGAGGACTGTGACGCCGTTTGATATGTCAGACTGGCACTACGACAAGCCTCTAACATTTAACAAATATGTGGAAAGCATGCCTGATAACTTTCGTAGGGCGACATTTGTCTGAGTCTTGGACACGGATTGGGAAGGGGCGAGAGAGATGGTGTACCAGTGGCGTATCAAACCAGGGGTTCGATTGCGATTAATCGACATCAGCTAGTTCGCCTATCTCGCGGTTCCAGAACCCGTGCTGGACAACGAAGGATGCTTTTTTGTTGCTTTGTGTGCAGCCTCGAAGGTCAAAGTCTTGCCAAAGGAGTAGAAGTGAAGGAGACTGTTCATCTTCGAATGTCCCAAATACCAGAGTCTACGGGCAGGTATGAACGAGATGGGAAGAGGAGCGGCGTCAATGCGAAGCATGATGGAATACGCAGCAACCATCAAGGCCTTATTGAAATATATAGGGAAAATACGGCGCTTCCAAGCCACCATGGGTAACGTCTATCCGGAAAGTCAGACTAACACTTATCGGAGATGATACCCGCCCCCGTCGATGCAAGGCTTTATATGCTGTACCGTGCATATTGCCAGCGACTTCCACTCGTAAAGCCTATTTACCAGACTGATAGAACCTATTTGTTCATCTGACACTCCACCAGCGCCGCTTGCACCAACGCCTCTTCTTCAATTTCTCAAACACTGGGCGCCGCGATTCGCCAAGTCGTTAATTGTTTACCAAGCTTGAGCTGCGGATCGAACTCGTGGAACATTGCACATGTATTGAAGGGAGAAAATTTGTCAACTTTGGTGTAACTGAAACAGCTCGAGGCTCTTCAAGGCAGTGCCCTATACATTCGTCGGGTCGTTAAACAGATTCACTATTACCGCCAGGCTGGGTATAAAGAGGAATACCAGTCTTCAGGGTTCTTCATTATGGCGCGACTCACTTTCCTACTCGGACAACTCAGTGCCGTACTCTTTCTCTGCGTATCGTCCACAGGCGCCAACTATTGTCGAACGGTTCCTGGAGATCCGAGCTTTCCATCTGGTGAAGAATGGAATAGTCTGAATTCTTCTGTCTCTGGCAGGCTTGTCAAAGCGGTCCCATCAGCTCAGTTTTGCAATACGCATGGCGGCTGCACTGACGCGGAATGGACCAGTTCCTCTTTTCGCGCTGATATACCTGGAGCCATGAATTATGTGCGATAATTATCTATCGTCAAACGACCCCGCTAACCATCCTGACGCTTTGGCAGGTCGATTGGGAGCAGGTGAGATTTTGTCATGATGTATCAAATGAACACCGTGATACTCATTTCGTCTTTCTTCAGGATTACGAATCTATTCCTCCGTCTATCTGCCAAAGGAATTCTACAGACTGTGGTCAGGGCAACGTTCCCCTATACGCTATTTTAGCGGAGTCTGTCGAAGACGTGCAGGTAATTGAATCACCTTTGTCATCGGGCGACCCCACACGAACTGATATCAATAAAGATCGGCATCGCTTTTTCAAGCGCTCACAGCCTTCGACTAGCGGTTAAGGCATCTGGCCACGACCATCTAGGACGATCGACTGCCCGAAATTCACTTCTTATTTCTACGCACAAGTTTCAGAATATCACCTTTTCTGAGAACTTTACTGTCAGTGGGCATAACGGAGGATCAGCTGTCACCGTTGGTAGTGGAGTGCCTTTAAACACTTTATATCAGGCAGCCAAGGAGCAAGGCAAGATCCTCGTCGGTCCCGGTGTAGCGACTATCGTTGCTGCTGGCGGCTACTTTCAAGGAGGCGGCCATTCAGCGCTCTCGCCCCTTTTGGGCCTAGCTGCAGACAACGTCCTTGGTAAGCCTTAACCCTTCAGTGTGAACCTGCTACTAACGAGAATGACAGAGTTCGAAATCGTGACTGCTAACTCAACATTACTGAAGGTGAACGAAGGAAGAACATGCTGATTGTCGGTGCCCACTTTCTTTCAGCTCTGCCGACTTTTTAATAACTTCTATCTTCCTACCAGTGTTCTGGGCATTACGAGGAGGCGGTGCAGGATCGTGGGGTGTCGTTGTGTCAGCTACATTTCGTACATTCCCCACCTTCAATGCCACAATTTCGCATGCATCGATGGTCGCCAACGACACTGCGGCGATTGGATCGATCATGGCGACGCACGCCAAGCATAT
The DNA here is from genome assembly GCA_030435635.1 of Armillaria borealis. Classification (NCBI taxonomy): domain Eukaryota; kingdom Fungi; phylum Basidiomycota; class Agaricomycetes; order Agaricales; family Physalacriaceae; genus Armillaria; species Armillaria borealis. The sequence goes on from JAUEPT010000124.1 coordinate 95,278, forward strand.
CTTTGATTGGGACGATCTATACATGAGCCAATATGTTTACGCCAACAAAAACACCACAGGGGATGCATACATACTGACTTTCATTTCATATTTCCCCAGGATATCTTCGGATGAAGCTTCTGCTGCTCTGAAGCCATTCCTAGATGATGCATGAGGAGTTTGGACAGATCGTTGGACAGCAATTCAATGAAACCAACATAAACGACGGGCTAACAGTAGTCGACGATGTAGTTGGCTCGAACGCTTGTGTTAGGTTCAAGACTTATCCCGGCAAGTGCGTACCGCGATCATCCTGACACTTTCGGCCATGTGTATACTCAGCTTCTCGATGCTGGGGCTCCTATGTGAGTTATCGTTTCGATGTCTGCTGATAATTAACTCTAAAATACTTTATGATGAACATAGCGTCCTCGGTTGCTTAGTTGCGGGAGGTAGGAATTGTATAGTCGCACAAGAAGTTCTTTGTACTCACTTAACAAAAAATTACAGGAAAGGTATCAGAAAATGCATACATTGACTCTGCTATTCATCCTGCATGGCGAACAGCGAAGACACATGTACGAACATTTGTCTGTCCTTGATACACCCGATATAACTTTGTTTTAGATTGTCCTTATCAACATTTGGGACGACTCCACGTCACTGTCAAATGTTTCCTCCATTCAGAACGCATTCAAGGACTCCCAGCTGCCTATCCTTGAACAGATCGCTGGATCACCTGGCGCCGCATACTCTAATGAGGGTGATTCTTTGGAAGAGGACTTCAAAACCACGTTCTTTGGACCCAATTATCCGCGTCTCGAAGAGATCAAAGGAGGTATGATCCAGAGGACATGTTCATTGTGGCAGCGGGAGTTGGTAGTGATAGATGGGACAAAGACGGACTTTGCAAGGTAGACTGAACCCAGTTCATTAATGACGGGGCCTCTAGAAATTAGAATCCGTTCGAGTACTTTACAGTCTAAATATCGCAGACAGCTTTCTCTTAGATTTCCTGGCGACCTCCAAAAACAGTGTCATGGTACATCACTGCCTGCCAATGTCTCACCAAGCACCGATGTACACCCCGATGCAATTCAACTGCCCACGGCCCCGATCCAATCATTTCGGGAAGAAGACTAGGTGAGGCCGTGAACGCAATGCTGAACGAATATATAGAACAAAATCTGGTAGTGCTGCATTTCTTCTTCGACTATCGATAAAGTAAGAGAGAGGACTGAATTTCGTCCGCAGATGCCTGCGCAGATTCCACTGAGGAAGTACAGGCTGACGAGGCCCCGACCAAGACGGAGAGTGTTTCCGTTGTGCGGTATGATATCAGTACACGGGCGCTCATTGCTATCAGTGCTCAGGTTATTCTTCTGTCGTCCTTTAAGACCTACTTGTAAATATAGATATCGAGAACAAGTTATTTATTCAATGTCTCTTCCACCACGATAATTGGCGGAACTAGAATCTAGAACGACACCAATTAACAATGAAAATCACAATCTGCACCCAACACGACCCTCTCTTGCTAAACTTAGAATAAGCCCTCTCCCATCCGTTCGCCCAAGCACTCCCATCCTCCGTGCTAATAATTAGAACACGACGACCCTCCCGACCCCCACTTTTCCGAACAAAGTCGCCATGGGTGCAGATCCGCGCGCTACCTACACTGCATGTAGTTAGATTGATAAGGAATGCATAGTATTGTAATCGTACCTTCGATTTCTCCATCTGGACGCCGTGGACATATCCTACCCTTTGTCCAAGCCCTGCCAGAAAAGGATACATTCAATCCTAACACCAATCTCAGTTCGTCTCAGGCAAACAGAAAAAAGAGAAAAAAGCTCACCGTCATCGTGATCGTGAAAATTAATCCATGTGTTTATGTTTTTTTCGTGCCCAAACAGCCCTGAGCCGGCGTCAGTCCTCGAGTAACCAATAGGTGTTCGTATCAACTAGAGACATACATTCTGCACGGACACCTAGCTAGCGTAAGAAATTAGAGTTACCGCCGCTCACTCCAGCAAAGCTTGATCACTTGTTGGATACCGCATTTTACTGCAGATCTTGGCAGCCTTTAAAACCAAAGTTCGCACCAAAACCAACAAGAGACGACAACTTTCCTTACCTCGAGTCCAATCATCTCCTCGCTAATCCGCCCAAATACCGAGCTGCTATCCACCGATTGTCGCCACATATCCTCTGCGTCATCGAGCGTCGGCTCTAAGGATCATGCCGTCGTGCCTGCGACCAAACTATTCAATTCCAAAATCGTGACTATGTACCTTTAATAGCGAAATGGATTCTAGCCGTCGAGGTAGACTTCGAGTTAAAATCTGTTCAGAACACAAGGTAAGCGTGCAGAAAGAAAGTGCAGGTATGAAAAGACTTGCCATGGCTCGATGGTGGTGGTTTGAATTCATGCTGTGGGTGTGACGAGAGTCAGCGGGCAGAATCAATGAGCACCACGATCCGCTCGTTCTATCTGGCAATAGTCGAGAGTAAGAATAAGAGATAAGGAAGGAGGGATGGAAACAAGCGAAGTGGGGCTGGGTTCAAACCAAAAATTGACTCAGGCTACATCCGAAATGCCAGTAGGGTACAGAGAAAGTTCGAGGCTGAGATTGAATCGAAAGCGAAGAAAACTTGACTTCAGCAACTGGCCTGGTCGCCGCTTCTATTTCAACAATCTGCTCCCATTTACGAGGGAGGCGTTATAGCCGTGATCAATCTTTGATTTGTGTCCAAATGCAGGGGGAAGTTATGGAAGAAAGCACCAGGCAGTCTTTTCAAACACGACAAATACAACGATCGGACGCGGTAGCGAAGATGGTAGTGGCTGCGGTATTTATTGCAGGCATCAGCTCTGTTTGAGTGATGCGTACCAATACACAGAGCAGGATATCGTACGTCTATGTGGCATCCAAAAACCAGGTCGATATTTCCTCTCGCTAGGCCAAACGGTGGTCGTCACGTTGGGAGGTTTGAGCCACGGATTAGTCGTAGCCATATCGACGAACTCCTGGTCTTATACTGCACTGATATGCCTTCTCTCTCTCCCCCGGCCAATCCGTGCTCATCCTCTCGAACGTCGCCTGACAAAAATCCTCAGGCATACTCTCCATGTATTCGCTAAATGCCAACGACTTCTTGTAGTGCCAGTCCGACATCTCGTATGGCGTCACCGTCCTCTTCCAGCGTCCATTCTCGGAACCTCATGTAAAGCGTATCCAGACCTCCGTTCTCCTGGTTCCAGGCGTCTCTGAAGTCAATGATGACGGGAGACCGATCCCTTCCCCGCAGAACGGCGTTCCTAGTGTCGATGCCATTGTGCAGCAAGTTCTCCGCCTCGATGGTACAGAGCCCTGCAATCACGTCGCTTGATATCCTCGTGGCCTCTTGTTCTGAGACGTCGATACACGGTTTGAGCTTCTCCATGCTGACGCCAGGAATATATTCGCGAACGAGTCCTTGGACGATGTCGGTGATGGGATGAAGAGGAGTAGACTCAGAGGTGATGCAAAGATGAACGACGCCAAAAAACGGGGGATATACCGGCCTTGTAGAGGACGCAAAAGCTGATACGCAGCAAGCTCCGTGTCGTACAATCCCGTCTCCCCAAACCAAGCCAAGACCTCCCACATCCAATCCTCCCAAAGTTCAGTGTCACATCGGTTGTCGAAATCGTTTATGGCCTTGAACCAGTCTGGAATGGTACCTGCTTGGATATCACGGGCGGCGCGTTGTAGGTGGCCATCGATGGAAGATGTCCACGGCACCGTATCCAGCTTGTCCCCTCACTGCTGGGATACCCGAGCCGCTAGCTTGAGGATCGTAGTCATAGCATCGCTGAACTATAGGACTGTGGCAGATGTGAAAGGTTCGATGCGTTTTACTACCAACATGGCTGCGGGAGGTTGGAAAGCGTTGTAGCTTTGGGCTTGGGCTTGGAGGTGGGGAGTCGATCTGGGTAAATACAGTTTGTCGCCGCTGCAATGTTACAATTTAACACGAGTGCACAGAAAATCGGCGGAGTATCGTACCTGATCTGGACTGAAACCCAGCGTAGCCTATGGTTCACAACCATAAGTCGTGCATGTCGTGCTAGACAATGACGTATGTCGTGTCAGACGTGCGCGGAGGATGGGCCAGTACCGTTGATGCATTGATCGTCGTCGCGGTGCAAGACTCCCGCCGTTCAAAGAGTAAGGTCGGCCTCCGGACCGATCGCCGAAGAACAGCGTGCGCATGGCTCTATATCTCCGGCCTTCCCTTCACACTATCAGTACTTCGAAAGACCTACTAAAATTTCGAGGTCCGGGTGCGTCACACTGTTGTTTATGTTCTCTCGCTTATATGTGTGAATAACTAGTAGCATTTGTTCCGGGATTTTTCTCTCTTATATCTGCCGCTCAGATGCGACATAGGCCCATATACCTTCACGACACATGCAACAACTTCAGACTTTAGCCCGACGATCTTCTGCATTCTTGAGGCCCTCGTTCACGAGTAGCCCTATAGACTCAGTGATCCATAACCGGCAGCTGACACTGTCAGCGCTGGAAGCACAACTTCAATCGTCACAAAGGCATGTCAACAGTGGAAATTTTATCAAGTACAGCACGCTACGTGTTCTCACATACAATTTTAGGGGCTGCGACATGTACCTTCCTGGATCAAATATCCATCTGCAGTTCCAGGCTCGAGACTCCGCTACGTTTCGGCCTCTGGTTGCTAAAATCGTCAAACGCCTTGAACCTTTCACATCCTCCGTCGTTCTTCTCATTCAACATATTTCCGACAACAAACAGTTTGTACTAAAGCTCAATGACCGTAGACTGGGCTGTCGTCACAGCCTCAATATGGAGGATGACGAGCTCCCGTGGACACCAGCTCTTGAAGAGCGTCTGCGAGCAGCCGTGCGGGATATACAACTGGGGAAGGTAACCAACTGGTTTGAACTCGTCAAGGATTCAATGAACCCGGCGCAACCCCGTCCTAAACTCTAGGAGGACTGGATGTGGGAGATATCCACGTGGACTTCGAGAATAGAAGAACACCAAACTGAGGTTGAGGCGTATTGTCTGTTGCGCCGACTACAAGGCCGTCTCATTCCCTGTTTCTACGGTCTCGTTCATCTCTCTATTTCTTCCTCCCCGCCTCTTCACCCCATCACGGATTACGTTCCTAGTATTGTCATCGAGTACATCCAAGGGGTAAACATGGGATCGCTTCGACCCGGTGTCGATATCCCTCGTCCAGAGGCAGAAGTTATTGCTGAGCGTGTCATGGACGCCTTCCGCACAATAAAGGCAGAAAAGTGTGTGATGCACAACGATATACACATTGACAACATCCTTCTGCGCGACTCGGACCGATCTCCAGTCCTTATTGACTTTGGGTGGGCGTTGACGAGGGAGCCCGGGATGAGCGACGAGGAGTGGGAAGATTCAGTTGCAGGTAGTCAGGATACGCGCTTTGTGCGTAGGTTCCTTATGAGTAAAGAGCATGGGGTGTGGAGGAGGCAGCAGACACCATTGCCGATGTTTCATTATTCCTCGTTGTCATGGAACGAATACGTCGAGAGCCAGCCTGACGATTATCGCAAACAGATGTTCGAGAGGGTTTCGGGTACGGATTGGGAAGGTGCTAGAGAGAACGTGTTGCAATGGCACGTTAGACCGGGAGTTTCTTGTAGGGATGATTGACTTCGGGGAAGCGTAGACCGAATTAAGAATTTGCTTTCAGTGACTCCGTTCTACTGTTCAGTTTCCTTGGCCTATCTTGGTATTTTCGTCTACTCGACATGCTTCCGTCTTGAATGAAATAAACAGCTAGTCACTGAAGTTGAACAAACACCAGGAAATCCATAGGATTTATTGTAGGAGTCGCCGACGCAAGCACAGCGTTTAAGGATGGAATACGGAAACTTGCTGGAGTCAAATGCGGATAAGGACATATCCACGAACCCAGCAAAGTAGGGCGTACCCTTCCAGAACTCCAACAACAAGGAGAAGCTTTGCTACCCTAGATCCCTTCAGCAAGACAGGCGAGCATAGAGGAAGCAACGCGAATAGCAGCACTTGAAGTAGATTATAAGGGCTGCTGCGCTGGAGAAGTGAATGAAAGGCACAATTCTGACACGTCAGTTCGCGTGTTCTGTTTAATGGTTAGTAATTGAACACGGCGAAGCTATGGGAAGGAGGAAAGAATGTACATGTCTTCATCAATCACAGCGGCAATTCCCTGACATTGCAGATGGTATACCGCATGTCGCCCAACGCCGCTTCCAAGCTCGATCTTCAGTAAGCATTTCGAAGGCGCGATGATGACTGAGTGCGCATTCGCCCATGTCGTCAAACAGTATTAGAACAGTATAGGAGATTAGGAATAAGTTCGGACTCCGGAGGCTGCCAGGATATCCATGTTTTGTAACTCGAAGTGCGGAATTTCGAACAGAGAATTTTGAACTTTGAAGTGCCCACCTCTGCGCAAGCATCTGCGGACGAAATTCAGTCCTCTCTCTTACTTTCTCGATACTCGGAAGAAGAAATGCAGCAATAAACTACCATATCTTGCTATATACTTGTTCGGTATTGCGTTTCAAAACGGTTTGAGCAGACAGGCAGCCTCACCTAGTCTTCTTCAGTTGAATTGCGTCGGTGCTTGATGAGACACTGATTGGTAGGCACTGACGTATCATGACAGCTGTTTTTGGAGATAGCATCCTGTCGTGTAAACTCAAGAGGAAGGTAGTATTCTGCGATATTTACACTGGAAAGTACTCGAGCGGATTTTAGAGACCCGGCATTAATGAGCTAGGTTCAGTCTATCCATGCAAAGTCCGTCTTTGTCCCATCTATCACTACCAACTCCCGCTGCCACAATGAACATGTCCTTTGGATCATACCTCCTTTTGATATCTTCGAGACGCGGATAATTGGGTCCGAAGAACGTGGTTTTGAAGTCCTCTTCCAAAGTATCACCCTCATTAGAGTATGCGGCGCCAGGTGATCCAGCGATCTGTTCAAGGATAGGCAGCTGGGAGTCCTTGAATGCGTTCTGAATGGAGGTAATATTTGACAGTGACGCGGAGTCTTCCCAGCTGTTGGTAAGGATAATCTGGAAAAAGGTTAGAACGAGTTTGAAATACAGAAAAATGTTCGTACATGTGTCTTCGCTGTTCGCCATGCAGGATGAATAGCAGAGTCAATGTATGCATTTTCTGATACCTTGCCTGTGATTTATTGTCAAGTGAGTACAAATAGCTTCTTGGGGAACTATGCGGTTCCTACCTCCCGCAACTAAATGACCAAGGACGCTACGTTCATCATAAAGTTTATCAGAACGTATTATTAACAGATATTAAAAGGTAACTCACGCGACAGCCCCAGCATCAAAAAGCTGAGTATACACATGGCCGAAAGTGTCAGGATGATCGCGGTACGTACTTGCCGGGATAAGTCTTGAACCTAACACAGTGTTCGTGCCAACTGCATCGTCGACATCTGTTTGCCCGTCGTTTATGTTGGTTTCATTGAATTGCTGTCCAACGATCTGTCCAAACTCCTCCGCATCATCTAGGAATGGCTTCAGAGCAGCAGAAGCTTCATCCGAAGATATTCTGGGGAAATATGAAGTCAAAGCAAGCATGTATGCATCCGTTGTGGTGTTTTTGGTGGCGTAAAAATATTGGCCTACGTATAGATCGTCCCAATCAAAGATATGCTTGGCGTGCGTCGCTATGATCGATCCAATCGCCACAGTATTGTTAGCGATCATTGACACGACCGAAATTGTGGCATTGAAGGTGGGGAATGTACGGAATGTGGCTGAGACGACAACACCCCATGAACCTGCACCGCCTCCTCGTAATGCCCAGAACACTGGTAGGATGATTAAAGTTATCAGAAAGTCGGTAAAGCTGAAAGAAAGTGGGGCACTGACAATCAGCGTGTTCTCCTTCGTTCACCTTCAGGTATGTTGAGTTAGCAGTCACGATTTCGAACTCTGTCATTCTCGTTAGTAACAGATTCATATAATTACAGGGAAGGGTTAAGACTTACCAAGGACGTTATCTGCAGCTAGGCCCAAAAGGGGCGCGAGCGCTGAATGACCGCCTCCCTGAAAGTAGCCGCCAGCAGCAGCGACAGTCGCTGAAGCGGCACCGACGAGGATCTTGCCTTGCTCCTTGGCTGCCTGATACAAAGTGTTGAAGGGTACTCCACTACCAACGGTGACAGCTGATCCTCCGCTATGCCCGCTGACAGTAAAGTTCTCAGAAAAGGTGATATTTTGAAACTTGTGCGTAGAAATAAGAAGCGAATTTTGGGCAGTCGAGCGTCCTAGATAGTCGTGGCCAGATGCTTTAACCGCTAGTCGAAGGTTGTGAGCGCTTGAAAAAGCGAGGACCGATCTTTATTGATATCAGTTCGTGTGGGGTCGCCTAAGGACAAAGGTGATTCAATTACCTGCACGTCTTCGACAGACTCCGCTAAAATAGCGTATAGGGGAACGTTGCCCTGACCACAATCTGTCGAATTCCTCAGGCATATAGACGGAGGAGTAGATTCGTAATCCTGAAGAAAGACGAAATGAGTATCACGGTGTTCATTTGACGCATAAGATGCATAATGACAAAATCTCACCTGCTCCCAATTGACCTGCCAAAGTGTCAGGATGCTTAGCGTGGTGGTTTGACAGCAAATAATTATCGCACCATATTCATGGCTCCAGGAATATCGGCGCGAAAAGACGCGCTGGTCCATTCCGCGTCAGTGCAGCCGCCATGCAGTATTGCAAAATTGAGCTGATGAGACCACTTTGACAAGCCTGCCAGAGACAGAAGAATTCAGACTATTCCATTCTTCACCAGACGGAAAGCTTGGGTCTCCAGGAACCGTTCGACAATAGTGGGCACCGGTGAACGACACGCAGAGAAAGAGTACGACACTGAGTTGTTCGAGTAGGAAAGTAAGTCGCGCCATAACGAGGAACCCTGAATACTGGTGTTCCATTTTATACCCAGACTGGAGGTGATAGTAAATCTGTTTAACGGCCTGACGAATATATAGGGCACTGCCTTGAAGGCCCTCGAACTGTTATAGTTACGCCGAAGTTGGCAAATTTTCTCCCTTCAATACAGCTGCAATGATCCATGAGTTCGATCCGCAGCTCAATTTCAGTAGAATGCAGCGACTGGGCGAACCGCAGCACCGAGTGTTTCGGAAATTGGAGAAGAGGCGTTGGAGACAAGGGAGTGTCAGATGAACAAATAGGGACTATTAGTCGGGTAAATAGGCTTTATGAGTGGAACAGCATGGTATATAAAGCCTTGCATCGAGGGATGTGGGTAAAATACCAACTCCGATGGGCGCTGAAGCGAGTTCATAAAAAGAGCACGAGTTAGAATAGAAGGTTTTTCGTGCTTCGCATCCGCTGACCAATGATACCGTCACGTGATGTTCAACGCGACGGAATTGGAAATTAAGACACCCATTCGGCTGATACGTATACCCAGAATTTTGCCCGTAATGCTCATGGCCATTAGGTAGAGACTGCGCGGATCCGTGGGACTGTTCAAGGACTCGATTTATCTTACTTTTCTCTTAATTAATACTTATGTATCTGACCAGCAGCGTTTTCAGCCGTTCGACCGCTTGTCTTCTCATTGTACTCAATATCACAAATATAATGACCTTGACGCCCATGCAGAGCGGCCCACGCTAACATGCTGCTCCCTGCGATGGTCCATGGGCCACCGCTTTATGGTTGATGGCATCAGACCTGGTTGTGGCTCAACACGGTCCCGGGCGCCGCTCAGTCATTCTTAAAGACAGTGACAGCCGTTGCAGAACCACAGAAACTCCGCCCACTCGCCCTACTATAACAATGAAACGACTCCAGACTTTGGCCCGACAATCTGCTACATTCTCTAGACTGTCATTCAACAGCTAGTTTGCCCTAAAGGCTCATCAACCCGTGATCGGCGGTTGACACTGTCGTCAGTGGTGCTTCACTCGCCACAAAAGTGCGTCAATAGTAGAAATTTTATCACAGCTTGCAATTCCTTACACTAAATGTTAGAGGTGGCGACTTGTATCTTCCTGGGTCAAAGATTCATCTGCAGTTTCAGGCTCAGAACACCACTGCGTTTCGACCTCTAGTTGCTAAAATTGTCAAACGCCTTGAGCCTTTCACGTCCTCTGTTGTTCTTCTGATTCAACAGATTTCCGACAGCAAACAGTTCATACTAAAGCTGAATGACCGTAGGCTGGGTCATCGTCACAGACTCAATATGGAGGATGGCGAACTCCCATGGACACCAGCTCTTGAAGAGCGTCTACGAGCAGCTGTGCGGGATATACAACTGGGAAAGGTAACCAACTGGTTCGAATTCGTCAAGGATACAATGAACCCGGCGCGACCCCATCCTGACGACTGGGAGGACTGGATGTGGGAGATGTCGACGTGGGCTATAAGAATGCAAGAACATCAAAATGAGGTGGATACGTTTCGTCTGTTGCGCCGACTACAAGGCCATCTGATTCCCCGTTACTACGGTCTCGTTCATCTCCCTATCTCTCCCTCCGAGCCTCTTCACCCTATCACGGATTACGTTCCTGGCTGTGTCATCGAGTACATCCAAGGCGTAAGCATGGGCTCACTCCAACCTGGTGTTGATATCCCCCGACCAGAGGTGGAAGCTATTGCCGATCGTGTCATGGATGGCTTCCGCACAATAAAGGCTGAACAGTGCGTTATGCACAACGACGTCCACATCGATCGCAGGCTGTCAGGATGTTTCAGTGACTCCGTTCTACTGTTCAGTTTCCTTGGCCTATCTTGGTATTTTGGCCTCCTTGACATGCTTCCGTCTTGAATGAAATAGATGGCTAGTTACTGAAGTTGAACAAACACCAGGCAACTCATAGCATTTATTGTAGGAGCCGCCGACGCAAGCAAAGCTGTTTAAGGATGGAATACGAAAACTTGCTGGAGTCAAATGCGGATGGGGACATATCCACGAACCCAGCAAAGTAGGACGTACCCTTCCAGAACTCCAACAAAGAGAGGCCTTGCTACCCTAGATCCCTTCAGCAAGACAGGCGAGCATAGAGGAAGCAACGCGAATAGCAGCACTTGAAGTAGATTATAAGGGCTGCTGCGCTGGAGAAGTGAATGAAAGGCACAATTCTGACACGTCAGTTCGCGTGTTCTGTTTAATGGTTAGTAATTGAACACGGCGAAGCTATGGGAAAGGGGAGAGAATGTACATGTCCTTCATCAATCACAGCGGCCATTCCCCGAATATTGCAGATGGTATACCGCACGCCGCCCAACACTGCTTCCAAGCTCGATCTTCAGTGACCCCGCGGCTTCTACCTAAGGATTCCGAAGGCGCGATGATGACTGAGTGGGCATTCGCCCATGCCGTCGAACAGTATACTGTAGGAGATTAGGAATAGGTTCGGAGGCCGGCAGGATATCGATGTTTTGTAATTTGAAGTTAGGATGTTCGAACAGAAAATTTTGAACTTTGAAGTGTCCACCTCTGCGCAAGCATCTACGGACGAAATTCAGTCCTCTCTCTTACTTTCTCGATACTCGAAGAAGAAATGCAGCAATAAACTACCTGATCTTGTTCTATACACTCGTTCAGCATTGCGTTTACGGTTTGAGCAAACGAAATGATTAGATCAAGGCCGTGGGCAGTTGAATTGCGTGGTTCTTGGTGAGTCATTGGTCGGCAGTGACGTATCATGACACTGTTTTTGGAGATAGCACCCTGTGTCAGGCACTAACTCTACAAACAAGATCAAACAACTCCCGGCTGTCTCGCGTTCGGACAATCACCAAGTAAGTCGCCGTCTGGTCTGCATACGAGGTTCGTAGCCGTTCAAAGGGTTCCAGAGCAGTTGAGGTTAGAATAAGTGTATTAGACTTTAGTCCGAGCTGAGGTTTGGGCCTTAGCGAGGACGTCCTTAAATACTACTGACTACGATGTATATTTAGAATAGCCTTGTGGTTATAGTGCTGTTAATGACGAGTGTTCACGAGGTGCGCAGCACCGAGCGTTACAGGTGCGGCTTGCGCATGGTGAGATAAGATAAAAGTGAAAGGTTTGTGACATTACCCCCTTCTTAAGACAATCGTCCCGATTGTTAATCCCCGTATCCGTCCATTTCTTCTTCTTCAGCGATTTGATGTCGTAGGTCATCGATTAGCTCTTTGCAATGCGGGATTTCCTCTTCGGTGAACCATTCATTTTCCTCGTTTGGACAACCCTTATAGTGTACTAAGAAGTGCCACTTTCCTTGTTTGATTTTGAAATCGAGGATCGCGTCTACTTCGTCTTCCAGGTGTCCTTTGACGAGTTCTTGAGGCGGTTTTTCCGGTGGTTCTTGGTTTGGGAATTGTGCGGGTAGGAATGGTGTTAGGAGTGATTCGTTAAATACTGGGTGAACTTTCCATCTTGGTGGTAAGTCCAATTTGTACGCGGCGGTTCCGACTTTTTCTATGATTTCGAATGGTCCTACTCATTTGTCTTCGAGTTTTTTCTTGGGCCGATCCGTTCGTAGATTGATGGATTCGAGCCAGACATGGTCGCCTGGTTTATACTCGATTGATTGTTCTCCTTTTCTGTCGTATTGTTTTTTCATCGCCGCGTTTGCCTTTTCCATGGCGATAGTCGCTCTTTTATTGACCTCCTCCATTTGTTTGACAAATTCCTCCGTTGCTGGTCTTGCTTCGGCTGTATGAGAGGCGGGTCGTATAACGACTTCTCTCCCATAATTGATGAAGAATGGTGAATAGCCCGTGGCTGAGTGGACTCTGTTGTTGTGTTGGAAGGCGGCAAGGGGCAACCATTGTACCCAATCATTTTGTCGATAATTGACGAACATGCGAAGATACTTTTCTAGCTCCTGGTTGACCCGTTCCGTCTGTCCATCGGTCTGAGGGTGAAATGCAGTGCTCGGGTTTCCTTGAATGTCTAGTCCCTTGTACAGTTCCTTGATGAATCGCGATACGAATTGTGGTCCTCGATCTGAGATGATTTTGTTTGGCATCCCATATCGGCAGAACACTTCGTCTTGTAATATCTTTGCCCATCCTTCGGCTGTGAGATCTTTGTTGCACGGTACGAATATTACTGCTTTGCTGAATCGGTCGACTACCACGATTACCGAGTCATATCCTTCTGACTCAGGTAGGTCAGTGATCATGTCGACGGTGATTTGTTCCCATGGTGCGGTAGGTATTTCGTTGGGGTGTAATGGTGCTGTCCTTTTTGCTGTCCTTGGTTTGCTTCTTTGGCATTTTTCGCATCCTCGACAATACTCTTCAACGTCTTTTTTCATTTTTGGCCACCAGAACTCTCTGAGTACCAACTCCTTCATCTTTTCTATTCCTGGATGTCCTGCGGTGATGTGGTCGTGTGACATAGCGATTACTCGCCCCCTAAGTTCTTGGTCTCGGGGTATGTAGATTCGCTTGTCATATATGATGAGTCCGTTTTCCATCTTGAGTCCCCTTTCATGCGTCATTGAGCTTCCTACTTTTGCGTCCCACTTGGATCGTTCACGGGTGGCTTGCTTGATGGCTCCGTGGATCTCTTCTGTGGTTGGCATGATCATGTTTTGGAAATGCTCGGGTTTTAGTACGACTATGTCTTGATTGTCGTTTTTTCCCATGTCGTGATCGGCTCTTCTGGATAACAGATCCGCCTTTTTGTTGGCGGTTCCTGGTTTGTGATGGAGGGTGAAATGGTATTCGGCTAATTCCGAAACCCATCGTGCTTGTCTTCGATTGAGTTTCTGCGGTTTTCGGAAGTACTGGAGATTTTGGTGGTCCGTCCAGATCTCGAAATCCTGCGCTGCTCCCATGAGATAGTGTCTCCAGTCCTCCAGTGCTATCATGATGGCCATGAGCTCTTTGTCATAGATCTCGTAGTTTCTTTCCGTTTGAGAAAGGCTTTTTGAGATAAATGCAACCGGTTTCCACACTCCGTCGTGTTCTTGGGATAAAACTGCTCCTATTGCCCCCTCACTAGAATCCGCTTCCACACGGAACTTCTTGTTTAGGTCAGGCATCATGAGTACTGCTCCACTTGCAATGCCGTCTTTGACTGCTTGGAATGCAATATCTTGCGCCTTTCCCCATGACCAATCCTTCTTTCCGGTTAATTGGGTCAACACTTTTACGATTTTTGAGTAATTCTTGATGAATCTTCGGTAAAAGTTGGTGAACCCTAAGAAGCTTTGTAATTCTTGCTTCTTTTCCGGTTTTGGCCATTCCGTGATTCCCTTCACTTTGACGGGGTCCATTCTGATCGTTCCTTCACTGATTATGACTCCTAGATACTCGGTTTCCAGAACCTCGAATTCACATTTCTGCGCTTTGAGGAATAGGTTGTTTTTCCGTAGTATCTTCATCACTTCTCGCACTATCTTTCTGTGCTCTTCCTTTGTCTTGGAGAATATGAGGATATTGTCTAGATAGATCGTTACTTGTCCTTTCGCGATCATATCTTTGAAAATATCGTTCATCATTGTTTGGAAGGTGGCAGGGGAATTGGTTAATCCGAAGAACATGACCAGGGGTTCGAACAGTCCCCGATTTGTTCTGAATGCCGCCTTCCATTCGTCTCCTTCTTTCATTCGCACATTGTTGTATCCCCATCTAACGTCCAGTTTCGAAAAGTACTTCGCCCCTTGTAGTTTGTCCATAAGGTCGGCGATTAGTGGTAACGGATAACGGTTCTTGATAGTCATCTCGTTTAGTTTTCGATAGTCTTGTACTGGTCGTAGTTTCCCATCCTTCTTTTTGACGAAGAAGAATGGTGAAGCCATGGGGGATTTTGATGGTCGTATTTTTCCCGTTGCTAAGTTCTCGTCAAGGAATTTGTCCAACTCTTCCTGTTCGGTTCGGTTGAGTGGATAGACCTTGCAGTCTAGTGAAGCCTTAGCATTGGGTATGAGTTCGATAGCATGATCCCATGGCTTTCTTGGTGGTAATTCGTCGAAGTTCTCTTTCGAGAATACATCTTCGAAATCTGCTACCCACTCTGGTACTATTTCGGCGTACGTTTTCTCCGCCTTTTCCGCATTGGCTTTCGCTGCTAGTTCATTGGCTTTGGATCCCATTGCCCGAATGTGTACTGCTTCTGAGAAGTCAATGGCGAGTATTCGATCTCCTTCCTGTAGTTCGTCTCCCCATTTGGCTTCGGGATCTTCATCGGGTAGTGTGAAGGGTAGTTTTCAGCACATACAGCGTACTAACGACACTTCTCCGGTTTCCCAGTTTACTATTGGATTGTGTCGCTTTAGCCAGTCAAACCCTAGGTACATCGAGATTTCCCCTAGGTCTGTTACGGCTAGTTCCATTAGCTCATGATGATCTCCTATTTCCACTCTGGCATGGACATATTCCGTTATGTCCCCCGCCTTGTTCCTGCTCCTGTCAGCATTGTATACGGGGCTTGGGAATGTGGCAGTGACAGTATTAAGTCCGTGTTCTTGTACGAACTTCTTGTTGATGGCGCTGTGAGTGCACCCGCTGTCTAGTAACGCGTTTATGGAATACGCTTTGAGCGTGTCCGTGGTTTCTAAACGTAGGTTTACTTTGACTGATCTTCCTTTAGTACTTCGAATGCGCCGCGGTGGTTGGTGTAGATCGTGTAGCCAGTCTCGTATGAAATCATATTGTTCGCTGCGGAACTCCTCGGGTCCTTCTATATCCGCTATCATTGCGTCGTCTACCATGTCTCTTTTCTTCTTGTGTACCCAGTCTAGAAGTATGGCTCGCTTCTGTGACTGTGTGGTTGCTTCTCTGACCGCTCGTTGTGTCCATTCGGCGGTGAAGGGTTTTAGCCACCGGGAAACGATTGGGACCTTCTCAGCTTTCGCACCAGAGTCTTTCGACTCGGCTACCGTTGGCTGGGTCACCTCGGGTGTCGTTTCTTTGGTTACGGCGGCTAACCAGCGTTTGAAAGAAGTGTCGTCTTCTTCATCCGGGACTTCTACTATGGAAACGCTTCGTGAGCTTGTAGAGCTTGTTCGGGAACTCACCGATGACGCAGAAGAACTTGGCTGCGAAGGGCTCTCTGCCCCGGTTCGAGCCCGGCTTCTGTTGTAAGAGTCTTGTGGCGGGCTGATTGAGTTCCTGGTCGCTTGGTGTTGGGTAGGGGCATCTCCCTTCCTCTGATTAGCATCGGCCATATTGGATTCCTTGATTTTTGCTAGCTCTTGCTCTTGATCCCATGCGGTATTCTCCAGCGCACCATCCGGTCGAGGCTCAACACTCGCCGTTGTGATGGGTGACCTCGGGGTCGGAGCCGCTTGCTTGTCCGAAGACAAGGCTTCACAGGGGGTGTGTTTCAACTTGTCCCATGTCCCATCCATCCTGCGGGGCAAGCTCGCAGTGTCGATGGGTACCACTATGGTGGGTGGTTTTTCACCTGACTCTTTTGCCTGTTGCCTTGCGGCACGTGGGCTACTTGAGCGGTGATCAGCCTTTGAACGGGAGGTGCCGTCTTGGGGGTTAACGGCCACGTCCCCCTCCTCGTCGGTAGAGGCGATTGAGGCCTGGTCCTGCCATTCAGTGGGTTCTATTTCAAGTACTGCGTACCTGTTTGTCGATTCTTGCTTAGTCAATCTGATTGTAATCGCGGTGGGTATATTCGAATGCATATGAGTACCTACAGATGTATGAGTTCGTTTATTATTATGCGAAAGCGTACCAGATGTGACTAAGTCCTTGGCCAGCGAAGTCGAATCGTTTACTTGCTGGCGTCGTCTTTTACCTCCTCCACCTTGGATTCGGTCTTGGGTTCCTCTTTGACCTCCGCGGCTCGCACTTCGGTCTTCTGGTTCCATTGTTGAAGGGGGCAGTCCTTGCTTAGGTGCCCCTTCTCGCCGCATCGGTAGCATTTGCCTTCTTTGCGTAATTTGTTGATGTCCATGGGTGCCCCTCGGCCACCGTAAGTGGTGCCGGTGCTGGTCTTCTTCTCGGGCATGGAGCTATTGGTTTGACCACCCTTCTGGGGCGTGGTCGTCTGGTTCTTCGGGGTGCGGGAGTCGCCCTGGCGTCCTCCTGCGTTGTTCTCGGCTTTGCGGACTCGGAAGTTGTAGTCCATGCGGAGAAGGTGTTGTTTCCATTCCCCATATGTGGTGGGAATGTTGCCGTCGGCAGCGTAGATGGTGTTCTTGCTGCTTTCCCGGGCTGCCTTCTCTATTTGTTTGTACATGAGCTGCTCGTTTCCGAGTACTCCTGCTTCAAACGCCAGTTCCTCGAATTTTTGGAAGAATAGGTCTCCGTCGGCATATGACGCCTGGCGAAGTTTCTCCCACTGCGCTCCTTTGATGCGTGCGTCTGCATCCTTCCAGAACCGTTTCTGAGTCTGGGCCTTGAACTCGGCGTAATCCGGGTATTGCTGATACCCATGTGCATTGGTGCTGAGTGCGCGTGTCTGAAGGTCCCACCAGACCTGTGCTTCTCCTTCGAAGCGGGACACGCAGAAGAGTACTTGATGGGGATGGTGGCGGAAGTGTCGGTTGTATAGGTTGAAGTGCATTTCGCACTGATTGAAGAACCGGGATATATCCGAAGATACTCCCTTGAAGTTCTCGACGTCTCTGAGGATCTTTGGTTTGAGATCCCCATAAGAGTCGGTGTTGCCAGTGGCTAGGTTCCACGCGGCTGGGGGTGTGGGTGGTTTCGGGGGTGATGGTAGTCTTGGTACCGTCCATAGACCGGGTGCGACAGGAGGCGGTTGAGTCAGGGGAACCGGTCCGCTTCCCGACGCTCCTGCTCCGCTTCCGGCCATGGGTCTGGGTATCGGGACTGGAAGGGTCTGGGGTTGTCTGGGTGTCGGCGGTGGTAGATCGGTGACTGTGATCCATTTGTTTGGTACTTGTACCATCTGATCGGGATGGGCTTGGTTCCACATGGTGGCGGCGCGGTTTCGGACTTCGTAGTCTAGAATGAATCCGGCATAGCCTATGTTGCCGTTGTTTAGATGCGTGAAGTATTCTACTCCCGCGGCGTCACTCATCCAGCTGACTTCTGTGACTACTACCCCTTTTAGCCATTCTACTAGTTCTTCCATTCCCATTTGGCTAGGTGAAAGTGCTTGTCGATGCACCGGCTGCCCCAGCCTGCTCGGTGGCGAGGTTGAGGAGTTCCTCGACTCGCTCAAAATGCTCTCGGCGATGGTACTCCTCGAGCTGGTACCTGAGGTCCGGGTTATGGATCTGGCCGTGGTAAAGTCCACGGGCGATACCAGTTCCCGGGGTCCTGATGGGGAAGTCGATTGTGGAATTGTTGGTAGATGGATAGTTGGTGGTGGTGGTGAGGGTCGGTGTGGTACTGGGGCCGCTATTGTTTCGGCCCGGCTGGGAGTAGGACTCGTGAGGAAGGTGATTGGTGCCGCGGTTTGCATGGCTGGTGCGTTCGTGGCCCAATTGGTGTCGGGGTTGGTTTCTGGTTGTTTGCCCTTCCGTTTGCTCCCTAGGATAAGTTGCCATGTCATTTTCAGAGGATTCAGACTGACGGTAGACCGTTGGGAGCTCCTGGATGAGCGTCGCTTGGGATATGGTGGGTTGGTAGTGTGCGGGTGGTGGTCTACGGATTCGGGGCGGGGGCTGTCGTTGCCTCGGGGTCCTGCTGAGGGCCCTCTGGTGCTGCCTCCTCGCCCTTCGTTCTGCGATGATGTAGCTTCCATATCCTGTGGCTAGGAATACGGCGAATGCTGATAGGTAGATGGTTATGAAGGTGGCGAACGTGGTCATAGTAAGAGTCGGTTTCCCGACCCTGAGAATAGATAGTAAGTTTGAGACCAGTCGCGGACCTGGATACGCGGTAGCGAGATAGTCGGTATGAAAGCTCGGACTAATTGTCAGGCACTAACTCTACAAACAAGATCAAACAACTCCCGGCTGTCTCGCGTTCGGACAATCACCAAGTAAGTCGCCGTCTGGTCTGCGTACGAGGTTCGTAGCCGTTCAAAGGGTTCCAGAGCAGTTGAGGTTAGAATAAGTGTATTAGACTTTAGTCCGAGCTGAGGTTTGGGCCTTAGCGAGGACGTCCTTAAATACTACTGACTACGATGTATATTTAGAATAGCCTTGTGGTTATAGTGCTGTTAATGACGAGTGTTCGCGAGGTGCGCAGCACCGAGCGTTACAGGTGCGGCTTGCGCATGGTGAGATAAGATAAAAGTGAAAGGTTCGTGACACCCTGCCGTCAGTAAACCCAAGAGAAAGCTAGTATTCTGCGATGTTTACACTGTAAAGTACTCGAGCGGTGATGTGCTCGGTAACGGCAAGTGGCAAAAGACTAGTGGGCGGAAATGAGCTCCAACCAACACTAAACCTCTCTACACTCTACACTATCACCAATGTATTGAATTCGGGTGTTTCGAGTACGATAGAAGCACTCTGCAGACTCGATAATCAAGGTAGGTTGTTCAAAAGACGTTTTATTCGTTACTAGTGAGTTTTACAAGCGTACTACTCGCACTAGTGGGGTGGGTAAGACACAATTGAATGAATGTGACTTGGTTTTGAGCTACTGTGCTCGCTGGGACTCCGACTGTTCGGACTATTGGCTCTCTTGGCCCTGTAATACTTCCTACAAGTGATCAACACTTGACTAGTTCGCACTCTTGGCTTACTAGTGGCACTCTTGGCCTAGAAACTGCTCCTTACAAGTGATAACACTTGACTAGTTCGCACTCTAGCTTACTAGTGGCACTCTTGGCCTAAGAATAATACTTTAACTTCGAGAAACTGCAAGAACTAACTTCAGAGCACTCTTGGCCTTTGCAGGACACAATGGTAGACTCAAAGGGACTTCAATTCACTCAATACTATAGGTAACTTAGCGACTAGTAGCCGCTTCGTTCGAGGTTAAGCACAAAAGCCTTTAATTGGGGGCACTAGATACTACTAGTCACTCGCAATCGCAGGGATGGCGTCGCCTCCCGTTGCGAGTGGCTATTCTACTACTTATATACTGTAAGGAAAGGTACAAAGCGACACAAACAGCTATACTAGTGGGGTATTTTCGGTATGGATTTCTTGGCTAGTCACAAAATACTGCGAAAAAGCACGCAATAGTCGGTCTAGAAACTGCTGCTGGTCGGCTAGTGAGCCACGGAGCTATGCTAGCGGTTTTACTTCGCATTCTTGACCCAGCAACGCGCCACTAGTGCCAAGGATAAACTACTAGCCATGCTTCCATGTCCGTAAACGCAGTTGGCCGCGATCGAAAGCGCAGTCTGGCTAGCCTCGTGTCTGATCGTAACAGATCTGATCGCACTAGTCGGATCTAGATGCGAGGTTAATCCGTTGCTAATTCATTTCTAAGTCCTGCTTTGAGATTGCTGCGCAACTAGTTAACCTGACTTAGGCATTTATGCCCTGATCGGCCTGCTAGTGACTGAACTTCACGAGATCTGTGTATTCTGCTTCTTGTTTGGTGCGCTAGTCGCATTACTTGTCTACTAGTGGCCTTATATTAATTAGTCCGGCTAGTATTCAAGTCACTAGTATGGCCGGCTGGTAGATTTAACCCACTAGTGGTATCGCATCTAAGTCCTGGCTTCACTAGTCGCATACTGCTGTAACTATCAGCTCGAAGCCTCAGCTATAGTCCTTTTATTATCACTAGTACAGGATAGATATGCAATTGTATTGTTTAAAATTCGCAAAATCTAGGTGTGAACGCGTAGACGGCATATCATCTCCCCCACACTGAAATAGTGACTGTCCTCAGTCACCTAAGTCCATTTTTGTACTTAGCAGTGCGTCCCACTAGTGGCCCGTTGCTATTCTTTCGAAGTCACAGGTCTCGATCATGTCTTTAGTCACTAAGTCCGTTCGACACTTAGCCATCAATGATCATCAAATTCACTTAATGATCTTCAGGTTCATGTGCGACCGTGCAAATCTTGCTTCACTAGGACTGTTTCTTATTTCTATTCATTCATACTTATCGCATGCATGAGCTGCTAGTGTGATCAAGGAAGGCACTAGCTGCATGGCTGGTACAGCCATTTCAAGCTCAGCTTGGAAATTGTAATGAATCAAACCTAAGTCCGACTCTCATAAAACTTTCCTTGCTTTCATCCTTCTCATCAACTATTCTGCTGTTGCATTTACTAGTAGCTCGACGACTTCACTGCCAGAGTCAATCAACTCTGTCCCCTTTTGAATCCTGACAAGCGTAGCCAGTACAGGCCCAAGGAGATTGCGTGACAACTCAAGGATAGCACTCCCTTCCTGGTGGGTGAGCTCTCTACTAGTGCCGTCGCTTCTTGCTAATGATTTTCTGGTTACTCTAAGACCCAAATCCTGAAGCTTTCTTGTCAGGCTAAGGCCCATTCCGCTGCTTCTTTCGCTCGCGATCTTCTGTACACTTGTGATATTATTGTCACAGAGCTACCTGCCAACTTGCAGCTTTCTAGCTTTGACAGGTGGGAGCTCTGGATGAGTGAACGGTCCAGGGTACATACTGACTTCCTCTTTGACCCTTCTGCCTACTAAGATATTCTTTCTAGTTCATCACGGTTGAAGAAGACACGTTGCTTCCCTTCTTTTGCATCTATCTTCTCTCAAAATGTCTGGAGGGCTAAATGGACAATTTTCTAGTCCTAAAGTAGTCCTTTCTACATCCACTGCAACTCTTTTTATCTCGTTTTATCCATATCTGCACGATGTGGGGTAGGGAGCACTCAGAGTGCCGTTCAGATGCATGTCATCCGCATTCAGCTAGAAATTGATGATGCGATCATTCTTCCTTCCAGATTGGGCCCAAGTCCCTCTAATGCTAGCGAAGTTTCCGAGTTAGCCATGCAGGTTTCCACCAGTTTGCGGTACACTAGTGAATTGTTAAGTGTGACTAGCGAGCTTTCTCTAACATGTAAGTCTGCTAGTGACTTAGGATTTCCACTAGTGTCTGATTGTGATGTACTATTGCCGATCAATTAGATCTTAAACTTGATTTCTCCATCGCTAGTCATTTCACTTCGACTTGGTTATTCTTTTTGACAGGTGAACTTTGCGTGAGCTGGTGTTACTTGTGGTCTGAACTTTAGTAATTTATCATTGAAATTTCTTGGGAAATTTCGCGAAATTTTCGTCGAGCTTTTACTAAGTCCAAGAGCACGGTCCTCCCCCACACTATAAATTCAACATCCCCGTTGACTAATCATTTCATCGTCTCACTAGTGGACTTCTTTTCATGACTAGTTTTATCACTCCAAAACTTCTCCAACTATTCTTTCAAAATATTTTCATAAAATTCGCCACTAACCATGTCCAATCCTACCAGATGTCGCTGTCCTTGTTGCTCACGCCAATGAAGCTATTCAAGCCGCCGACACGTTGTATGAGCACAAGGTTGAGTTGGAGACGCTTGTCAAGCAGTGTAAAGCTGTTTGCGCTATCGGGGTATGTGGACTAGTGATTCAATTTTCGATCTTCAGCTGACTAGTGATCCAGGCATGAGCTTAGTGGAGAAGCATCGTACTTCGGTCATTGGCAATGCCAAGAACGAAGACGTGGTTTTTCGTATCAAGCAGGTCTTCAAGCGAATTCAGTCAGACCACTCCACCGTTCCAACATTCAAGGATTACCATACCATTCGTACTTTCACCGGAACCATCCATAGTGAGCGCGACAAGCGGGCAGCAGGCTGTTGCGGCTGCTATTGCAGTCGTTACCACTCCTGCTGAGTCGACTCCCACCAAAACTACGGTTACTAGTGGCAAGCCTAAGGCTTCCAAAGCGGTGAGCACTTCACTAGTCATTGTTTCTTTCTATTCTTAACCGACTATTTTGCTTTCTAGCCTGCCAAACGGAGTCGCCGCCTCACTAAGTCGAGAGCCATCATCGAGGACTCGTCCGATGAAGAAGCTAGCATCGTCGCAGCCACTGAGGAGGACACGATCATGGGTAACCCTGATGCTTCCAGTGCGCCACCGGAAACTGACCCGGTATTGATTCCTTCAGCTGCCATTCGTCGCAAGGCTGATACCGTCATTTTCGCGCTTTGAACAGATGAATATCGACGAGGATGTCGATGTCATTGTCAATCGCGATCCTACTGCCTGGTAACATCGTCGAAGGCCATAAGGTTCCGCTTCCCAAGTTCCTCAAGAACAAGAAAGCTGCTCAGGCTGCTCAGGTTCGTTTACTAGTCGGTTTTATTCTTTACTAGTCTAAAATGTTTTCTTTCAGAGGGAAAAGGAGAAGGCGGAGCGACGCGCAGAGGCGATCCAGGTGATTACCTAGTCGCTAGTCTTCGAGCTTCACTCATCTTTACACATTTACCAGGCCGCCGAGGCGACTATTGCCAAAGGGAAGGCCATCGAGGCTGCTAACCAAGCTAGGAAGCGTCCTCGCGCTTCTGCTGACCATGCTTTCAAGGATTCCCCTTACACTATTGCTGGTATGTGCTTACTAGTGAGTTATGCGACGCACTATTGACCTTCTTTCTTTCACTAGCGGCTGACTTAGCTATCAACAACGAGGCTAGTCAGAGTACTATCGACGCCTGCGGCTTCACTAGTCGTTGCTGGGGATCATATCAACCCTTCCGAAAGCGTCTTGCGCTCTAGGGAGGCTGATCTTCGCAACGATGTTATCGCCACCACCCACAAAATCGAGTACCTGTTGAAATACAGGGAGTTTGTGGTTGCTCACCATGGCCAAGTCGTCAAGCAGCTCGAGAGCCGCCTTCCTGTGGCTATGGAGGCCGATTCCTCTGTTCCAGTTGCTTCTGGCTCCAAGATTAACTAGTACTAGTCGCTCTGGAACCTTACTAGTCACCGCATATATCCATTTTCTATTACTAGTCTGTCGTTTTTCGTGCTTTCCAACTGCCTAGATATAGTACCTAGCTTACACCGTCGTTACCCCGCAATATACAGTGTTTTTAACCGTCCCCGATCGCAGTTTTTGAGCTTCTGAGTCGACTAGTGATGGGGACTTCGTCGTCTTCATCACTATTGCTATCATTATCATTAAGCTGAGGGTATCCCTCTGCTTCCGAAGCTGAATCGTCGCTGTCAGACCCACTAGTGTCGCTCTGCTGCAGTCTAACTCGGTCTACACCATATAATTTCTTGCCTAAGGTCCGATAGTGGTATTCTGTTGGGACAGACTCATCACTATCCACCAACTCTTTAAGAGTTTGGGGACTTACATCGATTAAATCATGAATTTTCTTGGGTAACTCGACACTATGCCTCGCATGGTATGGGATTACTCTAAACTGAGCGACTGTGCCACCCACTATCGAACCATCCAACTCTGCTAAGACATAGGAACCACCTTTAGTCCTTCTTATGACGACTAGTGGCCCCAAGTACCTTGGCTCCATCTTGCTATCGAGACTATCCTCGACTCGCGTGTTTCGCATAAGCACTAGTCGACCTGGTTTGAAGTCGTAGTCCACTATAGTGGCCTTGTGCTCGCGTTGGTAGCGTAGTACTGTATCGAGTTTATTCTTGCTCACTTTCTGTCGCATTTCCATTACATGCTGAGCGTGCTTGGCTAGTGCTTTCGCTCGTAGGCCTATAAGGTCTGCGGTACTCAAGATTCCACTCGGAGGCTTGACTAGCCAAGTCGCTTCTACTACATCAAGCGGTACTATTGGATGCGCTCCTAGTGCCATGAAATACTGGTGAACAACCGGTACCACGCTTAATAGTGATGCGATCAGCCCATAATACATGCGGTAGGAAGTAAAACCACTTCCTCGAGTTGCCACTAGTCGCTTTGAATAGCGCCTGACGAAGGTCCCAATGACCCCTTTCAATCTTTCCATTTGCTTGCGAGTTGTAAGGCGTGATCCTTATGCCAGTAATGCCGTACTTATCCTTTAGCCACTGTATAACAGCGACCCAAGGTCCTCCATTATCAGTCACTATTTCGTAGGGACAGCCCCACCTGCATATCACATCCTCAAAGAACCAAATCGCAATTGCTTTAGCGTTTTCATTCTGTAATGCCCTAGCTTCTGGCCAAGACGATAACGAGTCGCGCGCGTGAACTATATACTTGCACTTATTAGATGCCGGGGACATGATCATAGTGTCGCAATGTACCTTCTGGAATAGCGACGGCGTCTGAGTGACAGTGGGTGGAATACGGAGCATGGTCTTCTGTCGGACTTGGCATAAATGACAAGACTTGACATACCAACTGACATCTCTTTCCAACTCTGGCCACCAGAACCGTTGATCCAATAGTGACTTAGTCGCGTAAAAGCCTCTATGCCCTAACGAGTCGTGTGCCGATCTCATCATATACATTCGATGCTCTTTATCCACTACTAGTCGATGATCTCCTTCGGTACTGCATCTATACAATCGTCCTTCTTTATCCAAGAAGAAGTTACGACAGTACTGCTTGAAAGTCAAGTACTGCTTGTCGTTAAGTCCTTCTGGACAATACCTAACGTTTCTCGACCAAGTCTGGACATGCGGTAGTCGTTCATCCTGTGCTAGTCCACTACTAGTCCGTTGTTTCTCTGGATAGTCCTCCCTTTTGTCGGATTGAACTTATACTCGAGATCTGGAATGAGTGGAGTCGCTTTCAAGAACTCGCATGCAGTTTCATCGGTTTTCTCCTGTGCTAAGTATAGATCTCTTAATTCTAGTTCATGAGAGCGTGCATCATTCAATTCTATAGTGAAATCATCGATACTAGTGGCTAGTGTGTACATATAACCGCCTCGACTGATCAATTTCGTTCTTAAATTCTTCAAGTTCCTTCGGCAGTGTACTAGTCCCTTCTGTGACTTCAAATTTCAAGGGGCCATGGTCCTCAAGCTCGTAATCCTCCAAGTCAGGATGGACTTCGTCTCCAGGTTGTGTGTCTCGCCTTGATAGCCCGTCTGCAGGGAAAGTACTACCTTTCACATGACGAAGAGTGAAATGAAACATTACAATGTCTTCTATCCATCGATTGATAGTCACATTCGGTCCCATTCCAGCTACTTCATGTCGGTTTCAACCACTAAGTTGCGAATTCAAATGAGCCAATATTGACAAGCTTTCGATGCTCGTAATAGTCCATACAACTCGTGCTCAGGTTGTGAAAACCGCACTTTTCTTTCATTCATAGTGTACAATTAAAAGATTAAGCTTATGAGTGTATGCTAGTTGCCATATTATCGCATAATTTAATGTTACATCGAGCTGGAAGCTCAAGACAGTGATATAGAACTTGTATCCAATGGATACTTTATAATATC
>JAUEPT010000125.1:0-120457 GCA_030435635.1 Armillaria borealis
TTCAGCCATACTTTTGCAGGAATGATGGCATCGTCCACCTCGTTTGGACTGTCAACCAAGTGCACAAGGATTTGTTTATGTGGACGAAGTGCTTTTTTGACTTCGGAATTGAATTCCAATTAGAACGAGGGTTTACTAGAAACTCTTCGGGATCTTCTTGGTCACGTACTTCGTAGGCACACAGAAACCTTCCGAGCCGAACACATCAATATGAACATCAGTGCTTGCAAGCCCTAATACAAGTACTTACACGGATTTGTCGTCTTTCCGAGCGATTATGCCACAACGCATCAATCAGGTGCGATTCCTGTACTGGTGAATAACCTCCTGGTGTGTGGGGCGAGTTAGGCGATGGCCTATTGCCTCTCCAATACTTCACAGTCCATTCTTTCTTTCGCAAGATGTGGTTAATTAAACGACACGGATAGTGAAATTTCCCCAGTTTGAAACCCTAATAATTTGCTAGATGATGTATCGGTTTGGAAGGACTTACAAGTTTCACGACTATAGATAGGAACAATTCTGTCGATGCTAGGTACTGCTGTCGGAAGTGTGTCCCCAGGACTAGGAGGAGCAGCAGACTGGTTCTCCTCATGGTCTACGTCCTCAGACTCGGGGTCGGTTTCCAGAAGCCAGGTGGCTATGGCGCGCTTGATTTTTTCTGTCAAACGTGCATCAGAGCAGTATCTTTCAAGAATGCCTCTGAGACTCACGAAAATACCCATGAAATTTTTGTAGTAAGGTGTCGAAGCGACGGACTCCCGCCGCGGCATGATTTCTGGCATAATTTGAAAAACGAGGCAGAATATTGGATATTGGATAATCTTGATCGCGATAGTTTGAAGGTTAGCCTGGCAAAGTATATAAATGTATCATTAAATCATTTTATTCAGTGCTATCCTCTATGAACTTGGTACGTATCTGCGGAGAAATTAGAGGCAATGGCAAAGGAGAGATGGACTGACATACTAAAGAAAGTAAGTAGACACGAGATATCACTACGAAGAGAAATGTATGCTATATGAACCAAACGTAAGTCATCAGTACTAGGAAGGAGACTGTACGGTTCACGTACATAAAGACTGCGTGCACGCTCCGCGTTTAACCCAGTCCAATATATACGTGTCCCGAGGAAGTGGACCCTGCTAGCCTGCGAGATTATGCCAGACGGTGGATGAGGAAAGGATATCTTATCGTTGTGTAGCTCGAAGTGGTACCACACTCAAAGCACAAGTTTCCTAGTCCCAGTCGGACAGACAAGGGTGTGATAAGATGCCTAGCTTCGATTTGTTATTTTTTGGTATTGCTACGACCCTCAACACGAGCCTCTGGAGCCCTGGTCGGTCAAGAAAGTTGTAGTAGCACCAAAACATTCGGAAGTATTCAGCGTATTCAACCAGACGAGTCAAGAGTTGAGAATCGAAGTCAGTTTGGTAGCGAGAGATGGACACGTTCCCTATACTTGTTGAAGACAATACGTTTGACATGAGCTAGCTAGGCAAAAACGATGGAGCAGTGCGACGTGGGACGCGACGGGGACATGGAGGTAGAACGTGGGTTCTGATTTGGATAGCCGATCAATGTTTGATCGTGCCGCGCTGTAATTAATAACCGTAGTACGTACTGTACTAACATGCAGGACTCAGTAATTTCAGCCACAGAATCTATAACTCGCACTTTATTGGTACAGGATATTTTTTAAAGATGAGGATAAGAATCTGAGAGAAGGGACGTGTTGTGTCACGCACGCAGACGATGTCACACATGCGAACGCAAACGCATTTCACAACTAACGCAACTGCTATTTATGGAAACGCATGCGTATGAACGCAAACGCAAACGCAAACGCAGGTGCGAGAACGCAACATAACGCATCCCACGCATGTGGATAACGCAGAATTCTACGTGCCCACGTTGATCGATGATCGATGATCACCGAAGATCCTAGCTCGTCATTGAGTATTGGAATGCGCACCTCCCAATTTCAACCTACTTGTAATCACAGGCGGGAGCAGGCGTGCCTGTACTGAGCCACGTTCAGTACAAGCAAAACCTCCTGGGTCGTCATATGCTGACGTGTCATCCGAACCGCCACTTGGTATACACAATAGGAGCTTGCCTGCTATCGATAACGTACCAGACGCAACAAGCCATCTAGCGAAGAATGAGCACATCTGATAGGTTCAGAAACACAACTTGAAGACGTACATCCGCTGTGTTGATGAATTCGTCCAAGGGTTTGTGTTCAATGCCGCCGGTATCAAGGTAGTTTTAAACCGAATAAACGGCAAGACGTGGACTGAGCTGACTGTATCAGACAGGGGCATACGAGGTACAGCCCGAGGGACATGTATGGGTGGTGTTCTGCATATCCAAAATGAACAATTACCGTCGTTCCAAGCGAGTACGTTACTCACCTGATCCCGCTTAGAGACAACGTGCCCCAGAATAATATCCCCAGAACTAGCGTCCGTCGTGTCACACTACTGATTGACGACTAGCTGAAAGCAGAATGCTGGCGTTGATCGAGGTGTCTGACGCATGGTGCGCTTGATCGTGGTGGTTCAGTTCGTGTTAGAAAACCGGTATGAACACCGGAGTTCTGTGGCACCACGACACGTGGTCAGAGGCCGATGTGGCTGTGCACACAATCAACGTACCTGGCTTCCACGTCCGTCGCCGCCTTCTCCTGTCCCACGAAGCTGGTTGATTTTCTCATCCTGTCATTGAGACTCAGCTACCCTTCATCTTGTGTGTATTTAGGGCACGCGATGCAGCGACACTGGCTTCCAGCCTACAAAGTGCCATCTTGACTTCCCACACGAGTTGCTTTAGGCACATCGTTGACTTCATGGGTCCCGATGATGATACGATCCCGGAGGCCTCACTCTTCGGTCTCACAGAGAATGGCATCCTCGACAATATTGCACATCAACTTCTATGGCAGAATTTCATCATTCTCTTCGGTACCAGCCTCAAGTCTGAACCCGACTCTGTTGTCTTTGACTTCGATACCTCGCGCCTCCCTATTATCAGGACACTATCTCTAATCGCTGCAGGATGTTTCTGTCGTATTCCTTCATATTCTCCCGAGGTATTCTCATGGACAATCAGGTTCAACTCGTCGGCATGACTCTTGAGGATGCGGCGGCCTCTCTTTCGGCTTCAGGATTGCATGTGTGTACGGCAGAGCCTGAGATGCATACCCATAAACCCAACATCTGTTATCTCCTGCGACGTCTGTGCAATGACCAGGGATGATGCTCTACGCTCCGCTTAACGTGCAGGAATAGTGAATGCGGAGTTAGCGTCACCAAGGAAGCTCATTCTGGATAAATCTCTCTTGGTATGTTCGGCGAAGGCTACCTTTCCACTGCTTGCGAGTTCTTGCATTATTTACTCTAGGTCGCAGTTGGTACGCATCCATAACTGCCATGTCGGGATCGTTTGAGACTCTCCAAGGACTCTGTCATCTTGGCAGGGCCTCGTTAATGGACTACGGGTAATTGTCCCGTTCCCATCATACAGGTTGAACATATATTTAAGAGCAGGCAAGACTACCGTGCCACACGGACATTGTGGCTGACGTCTATTTCTTATGAGCTCCGTCGAATGGCACCGAACTCTTCAAAAATGGATTGATCTATGCGTTGTTTGGGACTCGAGAGGGATTTCTTCTTTCATAGCTTGATCCTGAGCTTTTTACGTCGTGCCGTTGTGTATAAGAAACTGGAATAGTCCGTATCTGTACGCGGCATGCTGATTGTTGAAGCCCATTTCATTATAGAAGCAAAATCATCTGCGTGCTGTACATATGAATCCGATTCTTGTAAGATTGGTCGAAGTTGAATGCGGTCGCATCCCATTTGAGCTCGGAGATAGTGTCAAAATTCAAACTATTAGACAACAGCTGGTTGAATTTGTACTTACAGTAAAATGGAACACCAGTTTCCTATGCGCGTGAGTGGGAATTGAACCCAAGCCTGTGCACTGTTATACCATTCCGTTATCAGCGCCTGCTACAGTAGCGTTCAGTGCACATGTTATTCTCGGGCTTTGGCTGAGCGATTTTCCACTAGTGATATGGGGAAGATCACTCGAAATATAGGGCACTATGTTTGAATATAGTGCAAGATTTAAAAAAAACTTGAAGAAATCATATGGCTGCGTTACCTGCATTCAGATACAGGAAATTGAACCCTGAGTCACCCGCCTAGGGCGACTGTTCCACTAAATTTGTGTGACTGGGGACAAACCATGTGGATTGTGAAGGATGGCAGTGGGATAGTTACTTCACGTATTGTATCAGAGTGTGTCGATAACGCGCGGTGTATATTTTAATGCCACGTGAATTTACCGATAGAGCAGCAGATCTTGACTTGGGCCATGGGAGCACGGTCCGGAGGAGTCAGTGCGATGATGCGTGCGGGAATCATGGAGTCCATTAGCAGGAGAATATCACCAGTGTCAGACAACTCGCTGGGTTTACGGTAGACGTGGTTCGATTCCCGGTATACCAATTAGATCTCCACAAGACCTCATTACTATTTTTAACTCATAATTTAGCAGTAAATATTACGAAGTGGCAGTGTACATCTACCTGTCAGTGATCTAGCACAGTCTAGGCCGTTTTCAGTGGACAAAGACATGAAATAGGACGTAGGAAAAACAAACGCAAAAGGACAGTAATTGGATTTGGGACGTTGATAGGTCTGCAATAACGCCCGGTTCATGAAATACAGAACTTCCGGAGATCGGCGAACGACGTATAAGCAAGGTCTTGTGGCTCCGCATCGCAAGCCTCCAATTCTTATATTATGTGGTCGAAGCGCCGGAGGCAGAAACTTGCTCCCTCCTTTCATCGGTCGCGAAGATGGGGAAGCGCCGCTCATTCAACGTAGGCCACCATTATTAGATACCCAAAATCGAAGGAGATAGATACAGATAAGGGTGAACATTGATGGTAATGTTCTGCAGCAGGATCACGACGTAGAGGATACCTTGCTATCAGAGAGAAGCAGAGCAAGGAGGGCATCGTGGTCCGTGAAGTCGACAACGAGCCGAGGACAGAAAGGTTGGGAGGTCAATCAGTTATGCTGAAGTATCTCTGAGTTCGTTCAGTGACTGTGCGGTCTGCAAGCGCAAGAGGACGTTGGTACTGTGTGCAAGTATGTATTCCGGTGTATGGTAGGTCGCCGAGGATCCTAATGCGTTTTTGAATGCGCATCTCCCAATTTCGAACGGCTTGTAATCGCAGGAAGGGGCAGATGTGTGATGAGCCACGTTCAGTACAAGCGAAACTTCCTGGGTCTCGTCATCCGAACCGCCGGTCGGTGGACTACCATCGATAACAAACCAGACGCAATAAGCCATCTATTGAGGAATGGCTAAATCTGGTGAGTTCGTCAATGGGTTTGTGTTCAATGTCGCCGGTGTCAAGCTAGTTTTAGACTGAGTAAACTGCGAGTGGCGTCCCAAGTTGACTATATGCGCATGAAAGCTGGTTGTTCGAGTCGGTGCAGAGTTATAGAGGCACGGGCTGGGATGCAGGCTTTCCGCATATCAGACATGAGAAATCCTCGTCGTTCCAAGCAGTTACGCTACTCACCCAGTCCCAGCACAGAATACGCATATAAGAAGTAGCTTCCGTCGTGTCCCACTACTGATCATTGTTTCGGCCGACGCCTGCTAACAAAGCATACAGAATGCTGGCGTTCATCGAGCTGAAGCTGTCCTTGATTGATGCGGTCGATCGATATGGTAGTTCAGTTAGAGACCCGGTATTAAGGAACACCGGGGTTCTATCCTGCCACGACACGTCAAGCTTCAAGGCCGACGTGGCTGTGCAAGCGATCAACGTACCTGCCTTCCACGTCATCGAAGTTACTCATCCTTTCATCCAGACTCGCGCTGTTTTCCATCTCACTTGTGAAGTTCTCTACAACAAGTCTGCGCCTGTACCAAAACGTGGCTCGTCTGTGCTTCCAATATAAACACTTTTTCTCGCTTACACCCGAGCTGTATTTCGACCAATCACTTTGTGGACTGGTCACCGGTTACCTTTGATCTTTTGCGCATATCAAGGGAAATAATGCAGAGATACTGGCTTGCCGCCTCCTCACCTATTCACGCTCTGGATCTCCCACACTCGGTGGTCTCGCTCATGGTTGACTTCACGGACGGCGATTCCATCCTGTAGTCCTTGATCTTCGGTCTCACTGAGAAAGACATCCCAAACAATATGGCGCATCGATTTCTACAGTAGAGCGTTGCCATCATCTTTGTCACTAGCCTTAAATCTGATCCCGAGTCTAATAGTTTTGACTTTGATGCGTCGCGCCTCTCTGATATCAGGCCACTATCTATAATCATAGCAGAATATTTCTGTCGTCTATGTTCATATCTCCGCAGTATTCTCACGATGATCAGGCTCAATTTGTCAGCTTGATCTTTACGAAAACGATGGCCTCTCTCTTGGCTTTAGAACCGCACGCGCAGCCTGAGATGTGTACCCACGATCCCAACGTTGGCTTGCTTTTGTGACCTCTGTGCAAGGTCCAGGATCTATTCTCGGCACTCCGCTTATTTGCGAATTGTTGAACGTTGGGTTAGCTTGTTAGCGACTCACCTACGCCGATTTTGGTGCAATACAGAAGGATGCCGTATTTAACGCTTAGGCTGAGCCGAGTTCGGATAACCCAGGCCTGATTATCGTCACCGGAGGAGCTCGTTCCAGATGTCCCTTCTGCTGCAGAACACGTTCGAAATTCTCGCATCGCTTCCTATAGGTATAATTGGATGTCGCATGGTATCTATCCGTGGCTGTAGTGTGTGGATCATTTTGGACTTCCCAAGGATGCCGTCTTTATGTGTAGAGCTCGTCGAAAGCTCTCGGGAATTCTCCCTCCCCGATTGTCTGTGTCGAGTCCATGTTTGATAGTAAGTAGGCTTCCCATGCCACGTAGACATTGCGGCTGAGATCTATTTGCGATTAACTCCCTGGAAGGACCCGAACTCTTCAAAAATGGAACAATGAACACTTAGTTGAGGAGTAGTATTTGCGTCTTCGGTAGCTTGATACTATCCTTTTTACATTTTGCCGTTGTATGTAGGAAAACGGTATAATCCGTCTAGTAACTGAGCCCGGCAGACATTTAGTTTTCGTTTGACGCGTTTTTCTCATTCTGGAGGAAGGTGATCCGCGCATTGTATGTACGGATGGGGTGGTTATACGCTTAGTCTTCCCATCAAAAAATGGATCCGGTCAACGACAGACACTCATCAGGTAAAGACACTCGGGTTCTTTTAAGAAGGTACGTTGGATTCGAGCCTAGGATCAAAAACGAACTTTATTCCAGTGTATGTATGAGTGGGGAATCGAACCCAATCCTGGCTGTTAACGGTTATACCATTTCAACCTTGGCACCTATTACAGTACAACAGCACTATGGTTTCATCCGATAGTGGGTCTATCACTCGAGATACAATGCACTATGTTGGAATGTAGAGCAAGACAAAAACTGAAGAAAACAGTTGACTGTGTTAGTCTTTACTCCCTACCTATTCAGACACGGGGAATTGAACCCCTACCCGCCAGGTGCGACTGTTACACCAGCTTATCCGTGATTGGGAACAAATCATGGGGTCTGTGAAGGATGATATTGGGATATTTGCTTCTTACGTTGACCAGACTGTGTGAGAACGCCAAGGACGTGCCAAGGGGGAGTCGGAACGCTACGCATGGGAAATCTGGAGTACAACGAGTAGCAGGAGAGCAGTAGGACGAAATACAAATTAAATGGCTGCTTTCACTTTATTCATTTCTTGGTATCAGGACAATGATACTTATTTCTCTGCAATCACAGTGGTTCAATTCCTGGTATACCGGTGAGATCTCAAGTCCTCGTTGCTCTTTTAATTCATAAGTGTAGCTGTAAATATTGTAAAGCAGTTAATTTATTGTACATCTACTTGTCAGTGAGGTAGCGCAGTCTACGCCCTTTGTCGGAATAAAGACATCAATCTCAATTTGGAGGAACGCTGCGATGCAAAAGGACCGTCATTGATGAAAGGGGTACACACCGTATTCTCCAAAGGTTAACTTACTCACTACATAAAGGTACTCTAGGAGCCATGAGCGTAAGTGCCGAGATTCATTTTACGAGGATTCAATGTTCAACGTTCAACCCGAGTCAAAGCCCTCATCCAATAATTGATCCGTGTACACAGCCACATCAGTCTTCTTTTTTCAACCACCACGCCGATTACTCGCGCAGTTACCAAGCAAAAGCCATTCGTGGAATAACAGCGCCGCTT
Organism: Armillaria borealis; assembly: GCA_030435635.1. NCBI lineage: Eukaryota > Fungi > Basidiomycota > Agaricomycetes > Agaricales > Physalacriaceae > Armillaria > Armillaria borealis. Next base: position 8,317 of record JAUEPT010000125.1, read on the forward strand.
CCCAATAATGGGATATGGTGCTCGCCCGGACGGATATTGTGGACCTGGTGAGTAAACTAGCTGCATGGAGCGATAGAACCGCTGATCTAGGATTCTTCCAAGGACTTGTGCCCAACGTCACCACTATCCCCTGCATTGGACTTTCACGCACACGCGCTTAGCACAGTCGGGCCTACCGGTCAACCGACGATTTTGGTTGGACGTACGTCTTACTGCGCTCCCGAGCTCGTCGGATTTGCTGATGCGTCCATAGATGAGAATGGTCCCGAGGCGTATTTTGAGTTGTATGCGCCCATTCATTCTCTGTGCAGCACATGTATATACGAGGATCGCTCGTTTCGGATACTGTCCGGCATCACCACTATTCCCGGCACATTCATGTGCTTAGCATGAGCCGTCTTCCTGGATAACAGGATGTACGTCTTGCTGCGCTCCGAATCTAGTCGGATTTGCTCATTCTTCCATAGGGGACCGAGGCTTACCTTATTTGTACGTGTCCATTGATTTCGAGTATATGAACGTTCACGACATGGTGATGCCTCCTTCCTACCCACCCCTCTAAGATGGACCTGTTGGATCTCCCGCATGAGCTGCTCTCATACATCATGCAGCTCACCGATCCCGATACTCTTCGCACGCTCTGTCTCACAGAGAAACGCACCCTCCACAACATAGCTCGTGACCTCCTTTCGAGGAATGTCACCGTAATCTTTGACATTGACCAGAAACCGAAACCTAACCTCTTTTCCTTCGATTCTTGGCGTCTGGCAGCTATCAGATCCCTCTCCGTAGTCATGGACGGATACTGCGATGTCTGCCGCTCATCATTTTCCTCAGTCTTGGCGGGATTGATCAATATAAACCATGTCTGTGTCAGTGGCGGATCAGGCGCCTTCATTCGTTTCATTCTCGAGAATACGATGTTGCCACTCGTGACTTTGGAATTGGATTGCTGTGATGCGGAGCCACAGGACTTTGCTGATATGGTGCCCATCACTATTCGGAAGTTACGTATCTCTCGATGTCATTCCAATATGCGCTTCATGTTGGGACCTCTCACTGTCGAAGACTTGGAGGTGCATGGTCCAGGTTCGTCTCTCTGTATCTAACCGCATATTAACTAACATGGATGTTCACAGATCCTGATGGGGATTGTATGTCTATCGGCGTAACATTACGTCGGCTAACAGAAGCTCATCTTGGTCAAATGAAAAGATTATGTCTCGTCTATACATGCCGAGATGCGGGATGCCGTGACGGCTTGCACTTGGCTAGCGCTTTGGAGGTACGCCCCGGTTGCTGTAGTATTATTCATAGCCAATTTTAGATACTCCAGCGTCCATTCTCGTCACTCGAGGAACTTGTCCTTGACATCCCTCTCTCGCAAGATACGCACCAAAAGCTGCTGCAGCTGATACGTGCCTTCCCTATGCTTAAGGAATCTCGCATCGTCTCGAGAGTTAATGAGCCTTCGCTTGGTATGTGTCCGATATTTCATAGAATTTGTTTGAAGAATTTACAACTTTCATAGGCCTCGCTACTCGCAGTTAGGAGATTTTTATATTGTGTGTGGCGTGGAACAAAGACTTAAATGTATGCAACTCAGGGATGAGTCGCTGCGGTACCGTAAGGGTATCCCCAGCTATCACTGCGACTTTGATACTGTAAGGATATCCCTTGCGGTGCATATATATATGCTCATTGACACTTTTTTTCATTCTTGAAGAGAATTCTACATTTTAATACGATCCCATCTATGCATCAGGGCTTAATTCGAGGGGGAGAAATCATTGATGGAAGGTAGCAGCAGCTGGATCCGCATAGCTGTAACAGCATACCGTGACACAAAAACCCAATTTGGAGACTCTCTTATTCAGATACGGGGAATCGAACCCCACGAAATACCGCCTTAAAGTAGTTGGGCGATACCTTTGACTGTTACACCATATGCGAACGATTCCTGTCGGTGGTCAGGAACAAAAGAATGCGATCTTATCACTGTTTCTATCTTCTTTGTCTGCAGATGGTTGTTCAAGACAACAATGAATTCGAAGGAGATTTGTTCACCGTACACTGTACATGTCTATCCGCCCTCAGTCTTCTGCGTCCCTTGCACCATTTTCGTTATCCGTAGCGCTATCCTCACCTCCTAAGTTCTCATGTCATCCATGAACGCAGCGCCGGAATCTATGTGGAGTCACTCATATGCGTCCAAGTATTAAGTAGCTTTTGAGCGTCTGTGAAGAGACACCATCAACTGACTTGTAATTCTCGGAAATTCTTCCGGTATTCACTGACCGCCGTGCGACATTGATTAGCAGTATCATCCTACTTGAAAGAAGTAACAAAGTCCAAAAGAACCTTTTCGCTTACGAGCCCACCTTCGAAAGAATCGCGCCTTAGAATTTTGTAGGGACTGACCTTTCCTACAACATTTGCACTGGGAAACAAGAGGGGATAATAACGACATCGGTCACTTTGTTTATTGTTGAGGCTCGAGTGGAAAGGACGGGACATCGGACAGAGCCGGGTATTGCCGAAGATACTCTCCTTCTGCCACCATCGTTGTCACTGGTTGGACTCTCACGTCGTCCCTTGCTCCAAGTTTCTTCCGCGCCTCTTCCATGACTTCTTTCAAACTGTGTAGTTGCTTCCTGCACCCTGCGGTGCCGTATGATTGATTCCTCTCCGTGAATCATGATTTTGGACTGGGAGCTTGTACGTAACAGCTTTATGAAAATCGCTGGTCTAGATACTAACGGCGACCAACTGAAGGCAGGCCGTCGCTCCATCTTTCCACGTTTCCTAGGATATGAGCAATGATCAGTCACTATACAGCGTCAATTTAAACTCCAAGATTACCATGAATGAGCGAAAGGTAGCCGTCATTCTAGGATTGTCTTTGTTGTCGGTATGCTGCTCGTTTATGTCTCCGGCTACTCGCTCTCTCAAGTCTTCCCTTTGAGGTACCGCATGTACAAGAAGGGAATGCCCATTTTCGATTTTTTGCAATGCCAGCACTCGATCAAGACATCGCCACGACTCGTAAAGTATTGATTACGTAGACGGATAACCTTCATGAAAATTTAGGGCGGCATCGCCGGTGCTTTCGGTTTATGGTGGGTCCTTCAGTCCTCTTTTGTGTACTACGGCAGCAGCTTATGGCATTAGCATCAGCCCATGACCGCACTGACCAGTCCGACCCACAACTCTCCATCCATTCCTCGCATCACGCCTTTGTATCTCATGTCGCCATCACCCTCTTACTGTCATATACTCTCCCGTCGCCTTGTCATTCCTTTACCATTGCATTCTCCGCGGCAAAGTGACGGGGATACTCACTGACTGTGGGTTGGACTTTAACTGGGCGACAAACAGGCATGCATGAAGAGGAACATAGACGGCCATCTTAAGATCGGGTATACGACAATAGCCAGTATCACGTGTATTTACTTTGAAATTAGTGGGATTATTGGTGGAAGGGCTAACATTACCGCCCGTCTTCTGTATGACGACCGAAGGGTTCGACTCCCCACTCCCGAATAGTATTCTATTCTAGTCGCTTTTTGTTCAATTCGCTTGCTCGACACTGTTCATTGCTACATGGTTCTTTCGGAAGTCTGTATGATCAAGTAAGGCCAATATCCTCGTCTTTATTGTGCTGTCTGAAATATACATGTGTTCCTTTTACGAATTACGAGCCCAGAGTTCTTTCTACGGTTATTTCCGTGTGCCCGGCTTATGAAGCGGGGGCGACGTCGTTCCTCTTTCTGCAGCACGGGGTTCTATTCCCCCTGTCTGCAATTACTTGAGAAGACAATAGTTTTTGTTCTCCGCATCACACATGAACTTAATTTCTTAATAGCTGATGACTACGTCGAGGGCTCCGACCCTATTTCCTGAGGACACGTTTGGACAAGGCAATCAGGTGAGTGACGCGCATATATCGCAACACGCTGTCTATGTGGCCGTTGAGAATATGGCGCTTCTAAAGTACGTATCAGGAAATACTCAGAGGAGCTCGATGAAAAAGGAGCACAGTGAGTTATTAACTTGAGCATTAGTGTCGGTCTGTCTCGTTCTAAAAGAATCTATCGCATGCGCCAGACCCAACCATCACCGGACTTTGGACTGAATTAGTTGCTGTGGCTATCGTATTGTTATCTGTTATAGTTACAGGATAATAGACCGATATTGAACTGCGCCATTATCCAACCATTATCTCGAGAATACAAATAATATTCTACGCATATTCTGACGCGACTCGTGTGGACAAGCTTGATCCAAAGACTAAAGTTTCTTCAACTAGATGATATTGCTACTCCGAGGTCCGCGGTCTTTGCCACGTCATGAAGTCCGACCACCAACCATGACGTCATCCACTTCCAACTCTGAATTCAACCACCAGCACAAGTCGCGTCGCGCAGCGAGGTCATGCCATCCGGCGTGTCAACAGCTCTTTCCTGGTGATATCGGCCAGACAGATTTTCGAGGACTTGGACAGTATGCTTGGGACTGAGAATGGGAAAGTCTTTGGTGCTGTAGCCCCGATCTCATTCACAGCACCGCACCAAAGGCACTATAGTCCGACCCAGACGTAGTGAGAGTCGGATGGGGTCTTGTCAAGTTGATTGTGAGCACAAGGTGAGTGGTAATATCTGTAAAGGTTGGCGTCGACTTCATGTTTGGAGCAGGCAAGACGTCTTCGTCAACGGCATCATAGTCTTCGGCAGCAGCAGCAGTCGAGTAAGAAAAAGCAGACCACATATCGCTTGTGGACCTCAATTCTGTAGTACGTGGCGTTTGGATGAGAGCTGGATCAATGCTAGGAGTAGAGGGTACATGTCCGACGATTGGTGGCTGGGCTGAGCGATGTCGAGTGGGCGCTTGGAGAGGAGATTCAGAATCCGGTGTGTATCAGTGCTCTCCTTTTGTTTCGAGTTGTCTAACCTCTTGCAAGTCTTCATCAGTCTGGTAATGTGTCGTTCCCGGTGAGTCAATGCTAGGGTCTGCACAAACGTTGAACTCACAACATGCTCACTAGCGCTAGCGCTCATCTTCGAAGACTGAGCAACGGATTCCAGTACGCTAAACAGAAGCTCCCTTGAACCCAAAAGATTCATTGTACTGTATGACCGGATCTTCTGAAGCGCGTTGGCGAGATGACTTGGTATGGCAATCTCCTTCTTTCCCTTCTTGTTTCTTATTGTTTCCTCCAGTGTAGGAGGCTGAAGTCTCGGAGGTCATTTTACTGGAATCTTTGACTTCATCTTTGTACTCCCGACGCTCACTGCAGGAGCATCAGGATTGGTGTGTCCGGCGTGTAGGCTTCGGTCTTATGGGAGCTCGTGTTTTTGTATTTAACTTTCGACCGGATGGACCGTGGCCACGGCGGGTATATGCATGGAGCTTCGAGGTATGCTGTTGTGTTGGTTATAGTGGAAGCAGTTGCAGCGCGATCGTGTGTACTACGTCGATGTACTTTGAATATACATACTTCCCTGTCACTGCATGATTGGTCCGAATATATGCTATCAAATATCCTTTGGGCACAATATCAAATGAAAATACCTTCGTTAGGGAATACAATTGCCCAATAGTCGTCCAGTGGCTATTCTATCATTATCTTTTCGATACATCGTAAATACAAGGCATATTTGGGCAATAGCGTCCGGCTACTATTTCCCTCGAAGTCCGGTGCATATTTCTGTTTCGCAGGACGTTAAAAAAAGCATACGTCTATTTTTGTTACATGGGATGTGCGAGAGCAAATTAAAAAAGTCAATTCCAGGGCCCAGGCTGGCAGAGAGATGGAAAAGGACGGAGCCGGATATTGCCGGAGATGCTCGGCTTCGACCATCATTGCCAGCTACACCCGTCACCCCTCCCTCTCATACCTCTGCCATCGCTTCTTTACATCTGCATCCCTGATTCCTCCGCCGAATGGTACTACATAATCCTCCCATGGGCGAATGAAGGTCTTGGATTGGGCACATCCTAAACTCTTTGGGCGACATGTATGTGGCGAGATTTTTTGATGACCGGTCGTGATGCTAACAGTAGCCAACTGTCAGACCGTTTTATCCAATCTGCGTTGCGTGTTCCATGCGTCCTCGTTCTCAAGGGACGACCAGTGACAGCAACAACTCGAGGCCACGATTGAAGTCACCGAGAATGAATCAAAGCAGACTTGAAGCGAGCGCCACGGAGTACCAGTGGTAGGTTTTTTTGCTGTAGGTATTCTGCCCGCTTTTTCGGCGTCCGGCCAATTCTAATTATCTATCCTTTCAGAAGTATCTCGGGCTCTAGTAGTAGCGCGCATGTTCAACATCGTAATCCAACCCCACCTCGCTGCTGAGGAAAGCACTACTCTCAGGCGTCTATCATAACTACGCTCGATAACGATTCAGGCGGCCGTACAACGGGAGAATAGTCTAGCTGGTGGTGCTCATCGGTCTGCGAGTGTGTTCACTCTGGTTTCGCGTGCCGCAGTCGGTGAGCCGCCTGTGTTGCTTTGTGATCGTTCCTCAGAGGCTGAGATCTCCGATTTAGGATAGAGTCGACTATTCGTTTTCTATGGTGACACCCTTCGAGAGCAGGAATCACACCCCGTCGTTCCGACGTAGGGGTCCGCGGCCCACATATGTTCGCCCGTCTTGTTCACCGTCGTACTTTCCTTGACTGTATGCGTCAGCTTCGTCTGCCTCTGCCATAAACATCGCCCTCATCACGCAGCCATTTTCCTCGTTTCTCTCCCCTAATGGGCGCGCCATGGGTTCAGCCGCCTAGCCCATTCTATCTTTCTCATAGTCGTCAGTGACTTGCATGGTATGACCGTTCCGTAGTACCCTAACTTCCACTTGTAAACCGACAGATATTGAAGGGATAGGGAGAAGCGTAGAAGCGTTGGAGATTCGGCGGAAGTGGTGTTCACTAGGTCGCCATCGTAAGTCATCCTCTCTGTGATTGGCGGTTATCTGATGATGTTTCTTACAGAAGCTTGCCTATATCGATGGAGGGCTAACATCCAACATGCACGGTCTCGCATCAATCCTGACTTGTAATTTGTCGTGCATACAGTCGAACTCAGACGTGCGCGTGATTCCTTGCCTATTCGCCCTCTCAAGAGCTGCGTTTCCATCCAGGACAACCTAATGCAGCTACAATGTACATGCCTTCTTTTTCTATCAATATCATGCCTGTCTAACTCACTCATTCCTCCAAAGATGGTTTTGGTCCATTATTGATGACGATTCTTTGGCCGTATACTATGCGTACCAACCTCCAATTCGTAAATCCTTCGGCCGGTGGATTTTCTGTCACTGGGAGCCGCGCTACTATCACGGAAGCGTACTGCTCACCTATTCGAAACGTGGAAGGATTGCCTGCCATATATCTCCCAGGACTTTACAAGAATGAAGATCGCGTCCCTACAGCACGTGTTAGCTGAAGTCCAGGTTGATTTGCCGCTCCGTACCTAGTTTGTCGCAGTTACTAATGAGTACAAGTTAGGTCGGTATACCTGAGTCTCTCAGAGTCGTCTGCCTCGCTTGATGAACATAGAGTTATATCCGTCCATAGTGCGCGCGCGCTTTAGAGGTAAGTGTTGATAGCTATTCTATTTCGCGGAGCCAATATTTACAAACTGGATTCGACTTTTGCTGGACACCCCAGCCTCACTGCACACGATTCAACGCCAGAGATCGGTATTCTGCTCCTATAGACTCCCCATTGCTGCCGAGGGTCCCTTGGTGAGATCACTCGTTGATGGGTTTCTCAGATGTAGGCGGGGAGACAATCTGCGTGTGTGCGGCGATCCGCATTTTTCGAAACGACTGTTACTTTTCAAAAGCTGCGTTTGAATTGACTGTGCTTTGGGGCACTTTTTTTCAATGAAAGCCCACCGCTCGTCCTCTTCATTGCCAGTTCGCGTCCTAAAATGACCTTTTGCCGACGATGCAATAAATTTGGATATTTCCTTATTTCGCCCCATGACACTTGATTTCGATAACCAAAGAATGTCGTCGTCCAACCTTGGTCATTTACCAACCAGCAAACGAGAAAGTCAGAACAACCTTCCGGCCCGATTGGCCGAGAGCTTCTTGTTTTCTTCTTTCACCGTCAAGGTAAACGAGTGATTTCTTCGAAGGCTCTCGAGCTCTTGGCGAGAACGAATCGTCGCCCTTCGATAGATACAACTACCCTTCACTTTGTTTACTAGTCCACGGTATGTGTCATCATAGTTCTCCCCTTGTCGCAATTTAAGGATGCCTTGGATTCATAGGGAAACAGCGGGACCCCCGCTGAATTCATACAACTATTCGTCTCTGATCGCGCTTGTAGTAAGTCGTCATTGGGTGTGGAAGGCTATCAAAATTTCTTCACCCGCGAATAGAGCTTCCTTATTCGCCAGCATCCATGGACGTGAATGTTGATGAATCAGAGCAAGTACCGACTTTCCACCCCAGAAATGTCCACCGGCTTTAGCATGAACTGACATCACGACGGTCAAGCTGTTTTGTTCCCCAGTTTTCGCCCTATCCGAATGAATTGCTTACCAGTAGCACGGTGTTTTCCTGATGTCATCAGCCTTCCTTACCACGCTTCGTGACTCGTCGTGAGAAACGGATGATGGAACGCATCATGCATATAAATGGCGCGCCCTCATTGGTTACAACAAACAGCCTTTCTCTTGTAGCACACTAATGTCGAACCTCAAGATTCTTTTCCAGTCCCTTGAACTTGGACCTATCACCCTCAAGAACAGGATTTCATGTCCGCCATGACACGTAACCGTTCCGTGCCCACGAGCGCTCCGAACGGTATCAACGTCGAATATTACCAACAGCGCACCGCGGGAGGTGCTGATTTCATTGTCACGGAAAGTATTCTCATTGTGCAACAAGGGTATGCATTTCTCTCGTCTTCTTCTTTACTGGTTTCCGTATCAAGAGCTAGCTCCCAGTGGCAGAACGCTCCCAGTATCTGGTCCGAAGAGCAAGTCAGGCGATGCAAAAACATCACTGATGCTGTACACAAAGAGGGAGGTGTGATCTTTGCCCAGGTATGCCTTAATTCTTCTCTTCCGAGTCGGCTTCCGACATGGTCTACTTTCTAGCTATGGCATCGTCGGTATTAGACCATTATTCTTCAGGAAATACATCTTGACATATCCTTAGTTAGACCCCTAAACCACCCTGATGCGCCCGAACAAATCGCCTCCGGACAGCCTGTTTATGCTCCTTCAGCAATCGCGGCTGGAGGAGGCCAATTCCGCTTCCTCGCTGGCCAGCCAGGCTATATCACCCCTACCGCAATCGACAATCCCCACACTCTGCTTTCCCAGTGGAAACAGGCTGCTGTGAACGCGAAAGAGGCCGGGTTCGACGGTGTAGAGATCCACGGTGCTTATGGGTACTTGATCCACCAACTCCTCGATAGCACTTCGAATGATCGGACGGACGAGTGTGGTGGGAGGGTCCTCTTGTCAAGCTTAAGGTTCAAATCCCCATATCCGAAATTTGCCAGTGGGTCATGCTATACCTTTTTGGCTGTGCTAATTTCCGTATCAATGCAGAACCGCGGATATGAAGTCTTCAAGCGCAACGAAATGCAAAGGATATACACAGCAATGGAGGTACATTCGAGAGATCAGGTATCGACAGATGCGGCAAGGTTCTTAGCAGCGGGTTGATGTGGACACACCGCAGGGGGATGAGTACGGCCATCGAAGGGCCTTGCGCTCACCACCCCTTGTGCTGTCTTCCGTCAGTACCTGGCTCAACAATCTTGAGAATGGTACGCACCTAGGACATGCAGACTAAATGATCCTTCTATATGGAGCGACGCTTGTCGTTAATTCAGTGAGAAATCGAGGCTTCCACATGTACGACTCTCTTGTCCTTGTAGTAGCGGTCGGTTACCACTGGGGTATGTGCCCGCGTACGTAGTTACAAAAATCTCGTCGATTTTTAATCAAGATAAGAATCAAAAAAAATAATCGATTCACCTCACTGTCACCACCTCCCATCGACAGTCATACTATCTTCATTTCACGTTCGAGGGCACTCCTGTCTTGAGCATATGCATATCGTAGCCGTAACGACTGACCTACTAAGGCTTCATATAGATTGGCCTAGAAGAATCAACGGTTTGAGCAAAGGGAAATAGATGTTAAAAGCTCACCTGCGATTGCGCGCTCACAGCTCACAGCTCACAATCCTCATGTCTTCAACTCAGATTTGAACAACATCGACTTTAGAACATGTTGACATCCCGGTACACGTCATCAGTAAAGAGTTCAGTACTCAGCAGCTTGAAGAAAAGAAAGAGGTCGACGCCAAAAATCTAAAGCTAGGCATAATTCAACGAAGAGAATACAATCAGATTCACCTCTTTATTTGGCATGCTGGCAGGCATGTTACATACCCGACAGTGAATCGAAACAGTTTGACCGAGAGACGGCCCAGCGGGTAAAATGCATACATTGGCTGCGAGTCGTGAATGTCGCTTGACTGTCCATGTTTGGACGGTCACGGACGCTATGAGAGATGTCGAATTACGAGTCGACTGAGCCAAGTAAGACAAATATTAACTCACCCAGAGGTTCCGTTTTTTGCACAAAAAAATTCGGACATTCGGTGGCGCCGGTTCACATCTTGGACCTTGAAATATTTAGTTGCGCACAAGGTACCGAGACTAACCACTACAGACCTGGCTCGGATCTTGCAAACGAGGATCGATTCTTTGGCGGTTCGGTAACTAGGCTTTAAAGACCAAATAATGAACGGAGAGGATAGTGATATGCTTCTCGATGGCCAGAAAGCGAAAAGGTAGAATCCCAATGGGACTTCTCACGAAAAAGGTTGGAAAGACTCGGCTGAGGGGGAAATGATGCGATCAGCGAAATGGAAGGAGTGTGACCGTCAGACCGACCGTGACTTCCAATTTGAAATCTTCACTGGCAGAGCATCGTAACATTGATTGAACCTTGACGCCATTTCTTTCTAGCTAGTAACATGTTTTCGCTGAACAGGCTGAGCCGTACTTTTCATGCACGACTCTAACTGCCCGTGCCCCTGCTTGATCAGTATCACTGTCGCGTCCGAGTCTAGTTGATCTTCGTGAATCAGTTCTCCGCAGTTCGTTCACGACTGTACAATGTAACGACACCTGCTCGGCGGACTAAAACAAGGCCAGGGCCAAATCTCTCGGCTACGGACGACCTTTTATGACTAAGGCGCACGCGCGCCATCTCGGCCATTACGTGGCCTACTCGTCTCAATGCTCCCGGAACTCTCAGCCTCTACTTGTTGCCTTGCTATGCTTCGGGACCTGTAATAGAGCTCTATCTGGTTTTACCGTCTATTCTGCAGCCGTCTCCATGGAGGCAGCATCGGCATCTATACCGGAGTAGTATCGAGGTTGTTCTTAGGAAAATTTCTCGTTACATTGTGGGTCCTACGAGGTCTTCAGCTCCCCCTTTGTAATACTCTCCCCCAACGACGCGCGCGCTGATCGCTAAGACGGTGAGGATGTACTAATGACACCAACTGATAAGCACCGTTGTATCGATACAAACCTGCTATCCCAGCACCTTCCTTATCGTTCAATGCTGTTACTCCCAACAGATCTTGAGCAGATTTGATCAATAATTTGCTGAGCTCCCAGTAGTCCTGACCGTTCACCCCTTTTCACCCTCCCTATTGATTTGTTGAGCATGCCTCCTGGTGCTCCCCACCCTCTAAGATCTTTCTGCCTTCCATGCGATATGTGCCGCATGTTCCGCAAGATTTCGATCCCTTCCAGATTGGGCTAAGGGGTAATATAGTAACCTCCCTCATCATCTTACCTCATCACACCTTCTTTGCTCATAGATCTTCTATTGAACTCATGGCAGAGCAATTCCATGACCTCATGTCCATAGATATTTATTACATAGGATAATATACATAGGGTCCATACTTAATATTTTAGAAATAAATAAAAAATAGCTGCCCATACACTGGGCATGGTGGGCGTAGGCATTGACGGCTGGCATCACGCATGTCATCAATGGTGTAGCATCCACCTACATCCAAACCAACGGTTTTGGGGTGGTCAGACGAGACAGGGTGCTGGTGGGATGAAGGAGAGGGCCGGGGAAGTGTCGGTGCCCATTTGACGGCAATGGCATGGTCCCAGGTGAGAAAGGACCTCGCCATTGAATCACCTGGCATCGAAAACAGGGGTGATGAGGATGGGGTGGTGGTGGCTATGCTGTAGGGGTAGGTATAGGGCAGAAATGGCGAGGATGGGAATGAGGTGGCAACACCCAGCGACAGAAGCATCAGGGGCAGTGGCGCACAGCAGGGTGGTGTTACCCCACCTAAATAATGGGGAATACATGACTCTGGGGTGTGTGGGGCATGTGGGTGGAGTGGGGGAGGGTGCTGTTTGCTTTGGGTGGGGTGGGCAGCGGTGGGAAAGCAAATCATTGTATGGCCATAATTCTTGTGGAATTCATAGTGCCCGAGGGTCCTCCTTTGATGACAAGAAGGGTGTGTTCGTCGTCAGTGTCATTTGGCGTCAGTGTCCCGATCTTTATCCCACCATCCAGCTCAATGTCTCCCACCCTCCTAGATCCTCTGTCTCTCCTCTCCTTCCGGGTGAGCCCTCCCCAGGACAATGCCAGGGCCCCGCCTTGCAGTAGAAATCCACCTGTCCTCATAGTTGTCGTCGTGGTGCTCGATGTTGCTGTCCTCATTGTCAGTTGTGTGCTTCGTGGGCCCTCCTGTGCCGAGATGGTGGCCGATGTCAGATCCCTGGATGTATAGTACACTCTCATAGTGTGCAGAATTCGTGTGCAGAAGCAATTGGCCCCGATGTCAATGTGGACGCTGCTGGGGTGGTGGGATTGAGAATTTGGGTTGGTTTCGTGGCCTCTGGCAGGTGTCTATAGGCGTAATCGGTGTTGTTGAGCATGGGGGTCTCCAGGACTATCATTGGAGATGTCGTTGTATGCTTCCGCCTCATTCAAGGGCTTATGCAGGTGGTGGGGGGGGAGATGTAGGCTATCCGGGGCTCTCGGGGCTGCCAGATGCGCAAGAAAGATAGACGTTGAGAGCAGTTCGAGCACGCGAGGACAGCACTCATAAGGTGCTGACTAAGCTGCGAGAGATTGTTTCACTTCTTTCTCTCACAGCCAGCACCGCCAATTCCACTGTTTCACTAGTTCGAAGTCTTGTGACTTGTTTTGTTATCCTACATCTACTAATACAACATTCTATTCCTCCTATAATGTCGCAACCAATGACCAGTGCTACTGCAAATCCCATGGGCCCCACAAGCACAGTAAACCCAAAGCCTGGACCAAAAAGTGCTGAGGATGTTGCTCTTGACAAGCTGCAGGCAAAGATGAACAAAGACATGGCCATGAGAAATGCAAAGAGAGCAGATAGGCGGAAGGAATTGATGGCTCAAGGGAAGGACCCCAAGGATGTCTCAGAAGATGAAAAAGATGAGTCCAATATCCTCATTCACACAGTGTGTAAGGCTGTAGAAGCCAAAGTGCTGTGGTCTTCCCCAGTAAAGGCTGCTGCGACGACTACTGCTCCAGCTACTTCGGCCACTACCACTGTGACATCCATGGATGCTACGCTCTCGACCGTCTTCTCTGATGCCGTGATGGAGAAGAACAAGACGGCTTATAATCCTAACGATATTGCGTTCCATGAGGATTACAAAGCCCTGTTGGTTCACAAGATATCAATCCCATTGTCCATGTTTCATCTGACATATCTGCATGCTATGCAGTACTCTGATGATTCTCTGCCTTGGATCAAGATTACTCGGACTGGGACAGATGGCACCAGCAAGAACTTCAGTGTCCTTGACATATCCAAAGCTCCAGCTGAAGCTGATTTAGCGAGGGCTGATTTCCTTGTTTGCTACAACAATCTACTCGAGTTTTTCACTGCCATAGGCTGTGGACCTCGAACTCTTCAGGGCCTTAATGAACACCTCCATGCAAGGCTGTCTGATCCTAATTTTGCAATGTGGTTCGAGGCATACAAGGCCTTCGACAGAGATTTCTGGGCAAAGTTCTTTAAAGATCCATTCATACCTGATCCTTCCACCAAGTCTTGGTCGGATGGAGTACAGACCGCAAAGGACAACTACCTGCTCAATCAACGGGAACCTCAAGCCACTGGAGAGCAAGGCCAGGTCAGGCATGGAAGGAATAATGGAGGGTTTGGAAACAAACAGTTTACTCCTTATGATGTTAGCCAGCGTGACGGTGGTAGTCATTCTAATTCCTTTTGGCCCTTATGCCTCAGATGTGGTTTCATTGGCCATCGCACGGACTCCTGCACATCCACAACACCCAGCAAAAGCAGGAGGTCCTTTCTTGTCGAGTGGAGGGATGGCGCACTTGTTAGGCTCGGCCTGACACGTGACCTTATTAACGTAAGGCGTAATAGAGCTGACTCGTGTTCGGTCAATCACTCGTATTGGCGCTTAGTCAATTGGTGCTAATCGCGGTATTGGCAAAGTGTGGATAAACTTTAGTTCGAGACTAAGGATATACAGTCGAGAACTATACTACTTATATACTAAACGTCGTATACTAAGAATAGGTCAATGTCCGTGGTTACCGCAAGGGAACCGTTCGTTAAACGTAAGAGAAGTTGTGTTAGGCGAGCGAGTATCGCAAGCCGTAGTAAAGGTCCGGTAGTCGTTCGTTAAGGTCGTGTCGATGACGTAGGCTATGACGCAGCCGCGGTCCGGTGTCCGGTAGATAAGCGATGAGCGCCGTAGATAAGATATGATTAGATAGGCGCTCGAGAGATAAGATAAGGAAAATGGAAAAATCGTAACAGCACTCCTCCGCATCTCTGATCACAAGCTCATCTGTGTCCGCTTCAACCTCACAGTCTGCAAGATCGAGTCTTCAGCCTACCATGGCATCCACATGTGCTCCTTATGCGCTGACGCTCACCATGGAGTGACAAAATGCACTCATAACTGAGGCGCATAAAGTCGTCACCCCATATAAACCTGCTGGATGGCGACGCGCTCTTCAAAAGTATAACCTTATTGACAAGTATCCAAATCTAATCTTCGACATTACTCATGGTTCTCCTATCGGTAACCCTCCTTCTCTAACTTCTACATTTCTACCTCCGAATATGCCTTCTGCTGAAGAAAATCCTGAAATTATTGAAAATTACTTGCAAGACAAGATTGCCGCTGGACGCATGGGAGAGAG
Source organism: Armillaria borealis (assembly GCA_030435635.1). NCBI lineage: Eukaryota > Fungi > Basidiomycota > Agaricomycetes > Agaricales > Physalacriaceae > Armillaria > Armillaria borealis. The sequence continues at coordinate 23,567 of JAUEPT010000125.1, forward strand.
AATGACCATCGAAGAAGCTTTTGAGTTTTTTGGGGGCCATTTTCATACAGCGCCACTGGGTGTCGTGTTTGATCAGGAAAAGCCATGGATCATTCATAATCTTTCCATTCATGATACCGGCAGCTCTTCTACGAATTCCTGGCTGGATGCAAAAGACTGGCCCACGTGATGGTATACAGCAAGCATGTATGAAGAAGCGGTGAGTTTAATTGCTCTTATTGGTTTAAGTGGAATGGATATGCACGGTAGCGCTCACATGCGGTGATGTGCTCGGTAACGGCAAATGGCAAAAGACTAGTGGGCGGAAATGGGCTCCAACCAACACTAAACCTCTCTACACTCTACACTATCACCAATGTATTGAATTCGGGTGTTTCGAGTACGATAGAAGCACTCTGCAGACTCAATAATCAAGGGATGTTGTTCAAAAGACACTTTATTCATTACTAGTGAGTTTTACAAGCGTACTACTCGCACTAGTGGGGTGGGTAAGACACAATTGACTGAATGTGACTTGGTTTTGAGCTACTGCGCTCGTTGGGACTATGACTGCTTCGAAATAATGGCTCTCTTGGCCCTGTACTACTTCCTACAAGTGATCTTCACTTGACTAGTTCGCACTCTTGGCTTACTAGTGGCACTCTTGGCCTAAGAATAATACTTTAACTTTGAGAAATTGCAAGAATTACTTCGAAACACTCTTGGTCTTTGCAGGACACAATAGTATTGCTCAAAAGGGACTTCAATTCATTCAATTCTATAGGTAACTTAGCGACTAGTAGCCGCTTCGTTGAGGTTAAGCACAAAAGCCTTTAATTGGGGCACTAAACTCTTGTTAGTCACTCGCAATCACAGGGATGGCTTGCCTGTCCGTGCGAGTGGCTATTCTACTACTTATATACTGTAAAGAAAGGTACAAAGTGACACAAACAGCTACACTAGTGGGGTATTTTCGGTACTGATTTCTTGGCTAGGCCCGAAAGATCGTGCATAAACATGCAATAGTTGGTCTAGAAATTACTATTGGATGACTAGTGAGCCACAAAGCTCAGCTAGCAGTTTAATCTCGCATTCTTGACCCAGCAATGCGCCACTAGTGCCGGAGATGAACAACTAGCCACAGCCTCATGCTCACAACTGTAGTCGGCCGTGATCGAAAGCGCAGCCGGGCTATACTAGTACCGATTGTAATAGATCTGATCGCACTAGTCGGATCTGGGCGTAACGTTAATCCGTTGCTAATTCATTTCTAAGCCCTGCTTCGAGATTGCTGTGTGACTAGTTAACCTGACTTAGGCATTTCTGCCCCGATCGGTCTGCTAGTGACTGAACTTCACGAGATCTGTGTATTCTGCTTCTTGTTTGGTGTGCTAGTCGCGATACTCGTCTACTAGTGGTCTTATATTGATTAGTCCGGCTAGTATTCAAGTCACTAGTACGGCCAGCTGGTAGATTTGACCCACTAGTGGTGTCGCATCTAAGTCCTGGCTTCACTAGTCGCATACTGCTGTAACTATCAGCTCAAAGCCTCAGCTATAGTCCTTTTACTATCACTAGTATAGGATAGGTATGCAATTGTATTGTTACAAATTCGCAAAATCTAGGTGTGAACGTGTAGACGGCGTATCAGCGGCTCACATGTGATGGTCATTGGTGGCATGGCTCATGCCTGTGAGGGTTGGCATTCCCTCTTTAGTCACATTTGGGGATTGTGGCTTTACTGGTTCATGGGGGAACATACCACGTCTCGTGGCTGTTTATGTGGTTCATTCTCAACATCCTTCATCAGGTTGTTCAGGCACCACCAGGGACCCAAGCGGCAGCCTTGGATTGGGTTAAAGCATATTGGTGCTCACCTGTCATCTTTGGCCATAAAAGGTACATTGCTACATTGTGGAAAGGCTGGGTGTATCCAGATCATTGTGCACCTTTTGGTTTGATGACTTCTGGTGGGATTCAAGGCTGCGTTGCTGATGCCTTTAATGACATTCTGAATGTGGCAGGCATTCCTGGCATTTTCAAATGGGTTGATGATCATAACATCCTTCATTCTCCCATAGCTCAGTGCACTCTTGACAATGGGGACATTCAGTATTCATATGATTTCAATCTTCAGACCATCTTTGATATTTCCCAACCTCTCGGTATTTTGTAGCACAATGTCTCTGTAAAGGGGCATGATTTCCAATATGTTACGTCTTATGTTGGGTTTATGTGGGATATTGTGGCGAAGAGAGTTTACCTGTCTGAAAAGAAGCGTGAGAAGTATCTAAAGAAGGTATCTGATTTCTTACTGCGACGACCATCTTCGGTGTCATACAAGAAAGCGAGTTCACTACACGGCACCCTTCAGCACGTTTGCTTCATATGCAAGGCAGGAAAAGCCTATCTACCTGCACTCTCCGCATTCGTAGCTCATTTCCCCACCAAGTGGGTGGCTCACCATCCTTCGAAGACCATATGGAGCGACCTCGAATGGTGGAGAGACTGTCTTGCCCAGCCTTCCTTACCCAGATCCCTCATGACAAGACAGTGCATAATTCTTGACATTTGGGTTGACACCTCTTATTGGGGCATTGGTCTTGTAGTTGGCAATCAGTGGGCAGCTTGGAAATTAAAAGACGGCTGGCACACTGAAGGCCGAGATATAGGATGGGCTGAGTCTATTGCTGTTGAGGTCGCAGCACGTTATATAATGACATCCACCTCAGTTATTGATGCAGATTTCCCTTTGAACAGTGATAACACTAGTGTTATAGACACACACAAGATTGGCCATTCCCGTAACGTTCACCAAAATGCATCCCTTCATCGACTGTCACTCCTCTTAGCTCCCAGAAACTTAATGCTATCTCCTTCTTATGTTGAGTCTGCGGTTAATCTTGCGGATCCCATTTCTCATGGCAAGCTTGGGCCTCAAGAACATAGACTTGATATCAATTTCCTCTTACCAGAGGAACTCACTCCTTGGCTTGACTATGTTTAGGATTCCCATACCTCATAGATCTGCATGTGCAGGTCCAGAGCAGTACAGGTTCTTGTCTGGTATCACCTGATGAGTCACTGCATCCTGTGTGTTCTTCTCGTCGATCTCAGCTTTCATATATTTCTTGCCAAGCTCATTATTCCCATCATCATAACTCTTCTCTACCTTCCTCAAACGATTCCTCCCCTCCATCTAAGTCTCGGCATCCACAAGTTCGTGCATCCTCAAAGATCAAACCATCACCTTTCCACCCCCTGGTACTTGCTGATGAGCGAGTGACAGCTTGGCGATCTCCATATTCTGATATCATTGACAGTAGGCTGTCAGCATTGGTGCCTGTGCATGTGTTGGAAAGATGGCGTCTTGTCATGGCTAATTCCATTACCGAAGATGCTCGGAAAAATTATGGTGCTGGCTTGTTGAGGTTCACTCAATTTTGCGACACATACTCTGTACCTGAGTCACTCCATGTGCCAGCCAGCGAACCTCTTCTCGCTCTATTCAGTTTCGGAAATGGGTGCAGGGAAAGTTCAATCTTCAACCATTGACTCATGATTGTCCGGTCTAGCTTTATGGTGACTGTTATTGGCCTTGCTTTTGGGTGTTTCTTTTCACTAATACAAACCCTAAAGGCATGATGTCCAAGGCGCATACTGGTATGGCGGTAGAATTTTATCACGTACAAAGCAGGGTGCTGCTGCTATGGCACCACCATCAACCAAAGCTCCTCGCATGCCATGACTGAGAAGCATATTGCTTCTCTGCGGTCTCATCCCAATCTCAACGATCCCTTTGATGCGGCTGTATGGGCTGTTGCTACCATCGCCTGGCATGGTTGTGCCTGTTTGGGAGAGCTCCTCCCTTCACAATCAAAACCATTAATACGTCTCACAATGTCTATCGGGCATGCCCTCGTAAATCCGGGATCACGTCTAATGGCCATGAATGGATTAACCTGTTCATACCATACACCAAAACCAAAAAATTCTGAGGTGACTGGATTTCACTCACTTCGACAAACAATGTTTCCAATCCTATTCACACTTTACAAAATCATTTGAACATTAATAATGATTTACCTTCCGAAGCACCTTTATTTGCCTATTCTCTCAGTTCATCATCTTGGGGAAAGTTATCAAAGGAAGCTTTCCTCGCACGTTGCACACAAATCTGGGCCCTTGATGATCTTGATGCAGCCAGTGGCCATAGCTTTCGCATTGGAGGCACCACATACCTCCTGTTACTTGGAGTTGATCCTTGGGTCGTGATGAAACAGGGCAGATGGTCGTTGAAAGTGTTTCTCTTGTATTGGCACAAAGTTGAGGAAATTCTTCCACTTTTCATAGGCGATGCTATGGATAAGTTTACATCTATTAAAAATGCTGTATCTTGTCTGGGATCTTTGTAATGTATCATGGAGTAATGATGGTAACATTATTGTCATGTTTACAACCATCTCGAGCATGGGGAGTGCGTCTTCCTCTGGAATCTCACTCATGAGACGAATAAGTTACGCCTGAGAAGCAGGCGTTCTTATCTCTCTCCATCCCAATCTGGTTAGGCAATAAGCTGTTTAGGCAGCCCTAAAATCAAGTAAGAAGTAATGAAAATAAATAAAACATACCTTGCAATGCAAATAGAGCACTATTTGCGTGCTACGTGGGCGTCGAGGCAAGACATCGTGGTGGTCTCTGAGCAAAAAAGAAGCTGCACAGCCACTTGATCGGGGTGTGGATTTTCAGTCCGGGGTGATGGTGCATGCAAAATGCATCCTCTGCGAGCACAACCGACTCCGAGACCCCGGAAATTAACAGGATATATTCATATAGTATTTCTCAGTATATTACCCAGCTTCCTGTAACTTACAGCCATTGGACCATGAATAATATGCATTTTATTCTATAAATCCGCATTTTTGGACAGTCTGCCAGCATATACCCTTTGTATGCAGTTCCCTGTGCCCTCATACAGAGTCAGACAAGCTCAACAAGCAAGAATTTACATTATACTATCCAACCAATGTGCCCGATCCACAGCGATCCAGTAAAGTAGACATCGTTATCCACATTATTGCTTCAGTGATTTATAGGAATACCGAATACTAGGTTGTGTTCTCATTTGATGCAATTTTCATCTGACCAAAACTCATTATTGTGGAGGTAAGTACATTTTCAGGCCAAGACTACTGTACTATTTCGATCAATTCGAATGCAATCTGGAAATTTTGGGCCGAAAAAAATCCAAAAGAAATCGGAATAATCGAGAAATTTTTATTTCCGTTCTCAGATTTTTTCGCTGTGATGCATGACGTTCGAATTGAACGAAATACAGTACTCTAAACAAGTGTAGAATATACTTTTCTGAGACAATGCTAGTGATGGTCAACAGACACATATCATTAATTATGTGCAGCAGCAACGCGCTGTACCAACAAGGATCTGGCATGCGACAGAGGTCACCGCAAAATATACAGCAACCGCACAGGCCCTTCCTATTTTTTTAGCAGTTCCTCTAAAAATAAACACACCATGCCGTAATAAAACACAGAAACATGAACGGTGAATGGAAATCGTGACGTATGTAGGATGTAATCCCTTGTGTCTGATTGGGTGATAATCCTGAGCACGCCCTGACATAGGGAGTTCCTTTCGGAACCAGTCCGAGTTTTGAAGGGTATTCATTAGTGTAGCGCCGCGAAAGAATTAGAAAGATACACCCTTGAAACATCACGTTCCTGAAGAATAGAGGGCCAGGCTTGGGCTAGGGACACAGCTCCTGTTAGGATTCTGCCGAAATCGGATATGCGAGCACGAGGCAAGTAGCGATGATTGAAGCGAGGTTAGATTGATTAGAGATGATGTATGGCATTAGAGAATATAATGGATTCCGGCAAGGGTTCGTGAGGAGACCCGAGTGGTCCGGTTTGCGAGATAAAGGAAGACAGTAAGTGCGAAGCAATTACTGAAGGAAAGTAGCCAGTAAGTGCGAAGCTATTACAGGGCAGAGGTGAAGGCAAGCGCTAAGCATAACCTTCGGATTGGTATTGGAAAGCGCTAGGCGTAGCTGAGAGTTCACGCAGTGTGAATGGGTACTGAAAGTAGTATATTGGTTCATCCTTCATACAATGGTAAGTACAGTATTATATACTAGGGATGGTTCGAGTCATTACTATTCTACAATGTTCTATTGTATTCTAGTATCTGTAAGAAAAATGGAGAAAGTAAGAGAAGGGAAGAGAAAGTATGAGCGAGTCACCATTAAGACCGAGAAGCCCGAGTACAGGCATGTGTTGACTCATGGACCGAATCGGCAGATACCCGATATCCATAACAGCTCCCGGATGAATCGCCCTTGGCTGGAGTGAAGGAATGAGGCACTGAGAAACTGAAGGGTACCATCACGTCGGGGAATGCTAACATGATCCGACCGGGATTCATGACTCCGCCATTGCTCGACGATAATGTTTCGAGGCCATCATTTGTAAGGTGCATCAAGAATGCCGGTTGGCAACGACGATTAGCGCGAAGCCATCATTATACGTGTAGGTGATGTTCTTTCCGGTCAGACATTGCTCCGCATTCCGCAACGGGTTTCCTCTGAAAGTGATAGTATTGTTCCATGTGCTAGAATTACTCAATAATATGCCCGGGGCCCAAATTTTAGCGCGGAAAACGCTTGGTGTGAGAATGAAAGGTCAGGGTAGTAAAGCGAACGGTCAGAAGATTACGCGGTAGCACCCGTTTTAGTGGAATGCCAGCCAGCCTCTGGGTGAGGCTCCTGGATTCTAAGGATCGATAACTGTCACGAAATCATCACTGGAAACCCCGAGATTGAATGAAGAAATGTGCTACTTTGTAGGTTCACTAGAAATTTGTTGTGAACATAGAAGACGCCCACCTACCGAACGAACCGAGGCGATGTCACCAGGGTGAACGTCTACAAACACTCGTACCAGAGACCGGTTCCTTTGTTGTGAATTGAGTTTACGTGTGTCGAGATGGCGGTGTTGTCGTCCGTCACTGGGTGCTCGAACTTAGGGCGGAATTGATTGCTCTAGATAGAGCGGACCTCAGTGTAGGCTATGGAGTCTTCCAGGGCCACAGATGGTGTCGAGGAGGTGATGCTTGCTGTGCACATGGCAGTTAAAGGGAACTGCCAAGCAGAACGGGAATCCACTTAGCCGACGATGCTAGTGCTAAAATTAGCAACCGCATTGGCCGACAGGATACCATTCTAGAACCATGAAAGTCAGGCCCATTATTCCTCACGAAGCGAACGAATAAACATGGAGCCGTCGAACAAACGTATTGCTAGGTATGTGTCCAATGAACCCGGGTTTGATAATGCTGATGCGAATGGCGAGGCGAGATGCGATGAACGATGATGTTCGGTCTTCGAAGCTCGCGTTGACCAGGGTCGAAATCGGATGTTCTATTCCCTCGCTGAATGTCTATATACCTCAAAGTCAGTCTCTGTACAACGAGCATTGCGTTATTGGGTATACCTCAAAGCTCAGATATTCTTTGGACTATGTGCACCGTACTTGGACAACACCATCCAGGGAATCGCCGAAGCCACACACGCCGCGAAGGAAGTTTCCAAGGGAATAATAATTAATAGTATGCGCCATTATTGCTGGGAAGCTCGACAAGGGCAATTCCTTGCTGATTGTCTTGCTATTTCATGATCTCTTGTATCTGGTAACAGTGAGCATAAGACATGCATGTAAAATATTAGTGCTGAGCCGAACACTATGGGAACGAATAAAGCTCTCATGGTCGGGGAACCCATGCCTGAGCACCTTAGAAAGGCTACGTACGAGGATTCAATGCGGGACCGGTAGAGACTTCGGACTATAGATTCAAGAACGATAGACAGAGTGAACAATAGACATCTGGAAAGGGCTTTCAATTGAATATCCAGCAGGGCCCAAACCGACACATCACATATGATGCTATACGTGTGTCGGAAGACAATGGCTCTTCTTCGCGAGGTAAAGGCTGGATCCGCTTTGCCGCCATGCATATGATTATAGCAACGCATCGCCAGAGTACAATGCAGTGCGCAGTGCAAGTGAAACTCCAACCGCGGGAGACGATACAGCGGCGTTTACTGACGAAAGACGTAACAGGTGGAAAACCGGGGAAATGACAAATGATGCGATCAGCGAAAACGGAGGGAGTGTGACCGATTGTGACTGTCAATTTGAAATCTTTAACATGAACATTGACACTGTTTCTTTCGACTGGCAACAGGTATCCGCCAGCCGCGGTTGGGTCGGACCTTGTATGATCAAAGCTGCTTCTGTTCCTGCTTGACTATTATCGCCGTCACTGTCGCGTCTAATTCTAGTGGCGCCCAAGTTGCGCCTCGTGAATCAGTTCCAACTGCTTCGATCACGACTATATAAGTGGCACCTGTTCTGCGGACTATGATGATGCCAGGGCCCAGTCACTCGGCTACGGACAACCTTTGATGACTAAAGCGCACATACGCCATCTCGGCCGTTACGCGTCCTACTCGTCATAATGACCCCGGAACCAAGTTCATATCGCTCTACGTACTGTTTTGCCCTGCCTCGGGAGCTGTAATAAAGCTCTACCTGGTTTTGCTGTCTCTTCTGCAGCCGTCTTCAATGACATCGTGGGGACACTATTCGAATCTGTACCGGATTAGTATCGAGGTTAGTCTAGGAAGACAACACTGTTTCTCCTCATATTGTTCGTCTTCAGCCTCATTCGGAATCTTCTCTCCATCAACGCGGGTGCTGGTCGCCGAAATGGTGATAGTGCACTTATGATACTACGGATAAGTCATTGTAAGGCCAAGGAATCAGTCGACATACGAAGTAGCGGCGGATGACGGCCCGTACCCCTGCTTTTTGTGTAAAGAAGGCTCCAGTTATCTTACTGACTCACCCTCCTCGCACCACTATCTTCAGCCAGAAAGCTAGTCATCTCGATGTCATAACTATCAACCAAGGTCATTCTCATGGAATTTTCAAACCTGGAAAGCTCTGTGAGTGAGGGAAATTGATCTCTTCGTGATGAGTCCCACTATGGCCTATAGCGACATCCGACATATCTCTCAGCTTCCGTCGTTTAACCTCCTTGTATAGGCCGCGTTTTTTTAGATACGTCAAAAGACTTTAGTCGGGATCTCGTAGCGACGGCTTCTCCATCTATCTGCTATATTGTCACTTGGTTCTTCTACCTGGAACTTGAAGCCTGATGTACGACAGCCTAGAACTTCATAATCCTTCCTCGAGCTCGTCTGGGCGGGAACTGTTTCAGCTGCGACCTATCAGGCGCGTTCCACATGCTACCGATCTCCCGCCGACAGTCACGGGCTGGAGTACTACACAGTTCTTGATCACCGTCATTGTGCGCTCCGTACCATAAAAACATGGTCGGCCTTCACTGTGGTGGTGTTCAACACTCGTTCTGTGTAGTTTATAACGCATTCAATGGATATGTGTATTTCGTGACAGTCTGGGAGTCGGACGTGGTTGGTATGAATGATCATTGATCATTGTGCGTGATAAGATGGTTATCAGCTAGGATATCGAGTATGACTCGGTATGAGCAATGGATACTACCTATCACCCCCGTCGTCTTGTATGGCGTATATCTGGTAATTTCAAAACAGTAGTATACTACCACCATTTCCGTTGTTTTACCATGCCATACCTCAGGATTTACTCTGGCACGTCTGGATAAGGCTTGGATATCACATCCTAGTCAAAAATTCATGAATTATGGGCGGCTACGGGCGGTCTTCACATTCGCCCCCCATGCCCACAAGATGTTTAAAATGTCGAATCAGACCTATTAACGACCGCCGAAGGTAGTTGATCTCCAACAAGAAATACCGAGTCGGAAGAAGGAACGACTGTGAGTTTCTCATGTCTCCTAATAGGATTGATGGAGTCCTTCAGACCTATAGCCTTCACGCTTACTTCATTACTATGTCTTTTCTTTAGTGGCGGTATGATGAGTCACTCAGTACAAGATTAATGCTGCAAGGACCATCTCAGAGTCGAAACCAGCGGCCCAGCGCTGATTGTACTGTTTTTAAACACGGGCTCTCAGGCTCTCCCTCGTAACCGATATCTATCATGGTGTCGTTTGTCTCCGGAGATATACAAGTGCCTTACAGGAAAGCAAAAGCAAGCGGTACTGTAGCCACATTTTTGCTGTGGGAAGTCTCAGTGATGAGAGCATAGCAACTTTTCAATTCCCCTGGTTGATGACTTGAGGCGATTTCATCCGACGCAGTCCCCGTGCCTTCCATATCATTCGAGTTCAGTTGCATGGCCCGTTTCCTCGAGATTAATCAAAGTATTTAAGCTATCGTGTCGAGTCGATTTAATTAGCACCTACCCCCACGAACTGTTTCCACTATGAAATCTTTCCAGTACGCACACGCGTCAACGTATTGTGCCACACTACTCCAGGCAGTCAAGCCTTCATGATCAAGCCAACCCAGAACTAGAGATATTCGTCCGTTTCGTCTATTAGTATGAGGTCACCCGGTCCTCGCAATAAGCCTGATTTTTGTATACTGAAAGTTAAGGTACATAGGTCAGTCGAGCTAAGAGATGGCCTATATTATTCAATATGAACATCCGTAGATACTAGAACGAGTTCGAAAGAACCATAATGAAGTACCTGGGTGGGAATCGATAATCCGGCATAGATAGGACCGCATTCAGTGAGAATAAAAAGGTATCAGCGATGAGTGTCGCCAAATTGTCGAATCAGGATAAAGAGACGAGTGTGAAACGTAAGGGATCCAAACCCTCAGCGACGCGGGGAGACTCACCCTCAGCAAATATATGTTCCACGTATAGATTATGACAATCTGTAGACGAGTGCTAGCTGCGAGTAGCGACGCCTATGAAAGTTGCAAGTCGATCAGACCAATTCTATGGCAGAAACGAGAAAACATACCTAGGAAAGTCTCATTAGTTTTAGAGACGATACGAGACAGGTATCAACCGCAATAGCATATCCTGCGGCAGAGGCAAGTCCTGAACGAGCTCTTCGAGTGACAGAAATGGACGAAACGCCCACAGGGTAAGGGGGAGTTAGGGTACGGTGAAATGACTATACCATGCGCTGATAGACGCGACACAGTCCTTCAGCCGCTGTTTTTGACATGGATCCGTCATCAGGATATCACATGGAGTGAGAACAGTCGGTGACGACTATGAGAGAGATAGAATGGACTGGGTGGCGGAACCCATATCACGTCCAATAAGGGAGAATAGCGAGGACAATGGATACGGGATGAGGTGGTGTTTATGGCAGAGGCAGACGGGGAAAGTACAACGGTGAACAAGACGGACGAACATACGTGGGCCGCGGACCCCTGCATCGGAACGACAGCGTATAGTTCCTGCTCTCGAAGGGCGTCACCATAGAAAACTGGAATGAGAAAACGATAGTCGACACTATCCTAAATCTGCTTCTGAGGGAGGGTCACAAGCGACTCACCGACTGTAGCACGCGAAACCAGATTGAACACACTGGCCAACCGATGAGCATCACCAGCCAGACTATCCTCCCGTTGTACCTCTGCTTGAACTGTTATCGAGTGTAGTTATGTTAGACAGCTGAGAGTGGTGCTCTCCTCGGCAGCGAGGTGGGGTTGGATTACGATGTTGAAAATGCGCGCTACTACTAGAGCCCGAGAGGCTTCTGAAAGGAGAGATAATTAGAGTGGGTCGGATGTTGAAAAAGCAGGCAGAATACCTACAGCAAAAAACCTATCACTGGTACTCCGTGGTGCTCACTTCAAGTCTGCTTTGATTCATTCTTGGTGACTTCAATCGTGGCGTCGAGTTGTTGCTGTCACTGGTCGTTCTTTGAGAACGAGGACGCATGGAACACGCAACGCAGATTGGATAAAACGGTCTGACAGTTGGCTCCCGTTAGCATCAAGACCGGTCATCAAAAAACCTCGCCACGTACATGTCACCCAAAGAGTTTCGGATGCGCCCAATTCAAGACCTTCACTCGCACAAGGGAGGATTATGCAGTACCCTTCAGCGGTGGAATCAGGGATACAGATTTAAGGAAGCGATGGCAGAGGTACGTGAGGGAGGGACGGCGGGTGTAGCTGGCAATGATGTTCGAAGCCGAGCGTCTTCGGCAATATCCGGCTCCGTCCTTTTCCGTCTCTGCCAGCCTGGAATTGACTTTTTTAATTTGCTCTCGCACATCCCATGTAACAAAAATAGACGTATACTTTTTTTAACGCCCTGCAAAACAGAAAATGTGGTTGGGTCTGGCGCATGCGATAGATTTTTTGGAACGAGATAGGCCGACACTCATGTGCAAGTTAATAGCTCATTGTACTCCCTTTTCATCGAGCTCCTCTGAGTACTTCCTGATATTTTAGAAAGGCTATATTCTCAATGGCCACCTAGAAAGAGCGTTGCGATATATGCGCGTCTCTCACCTGATTGCCTTGTCGAAACGCATCCTCAGGAAATAGGGTCGGAGCCCTTGACGTGGGCACCAGCTATGAAGAAATTAAGTTCATATGCGATGCGGAGAAAGAAACTTATTGATCATTCATTTAATTGCAGACAGTGTGAATAGAACCCCGTGCTGCAGAAAGAGGAACGACGTCGCCCCCGCTTCATAAACTGGGCACACAGAAATAGCAATAGAGAGGGCTCTGGGCTCGTACTTCATAAAAGGAACACATGTATATTTCAGACAGCACAATAAAGACCAGGATATTGGCCTTACTTGATCATACAGAATTCCGAAAGAACCATGTAATAATGAACAGTTGCGAGCAAACGAATTGAACAAAAAACAACGAGAATAAAGACTTATTCGGGAGTGGGGAGTCGAACCCTTCGGTCGTCATGCAGAAGATGAGTGTCAACGTTAGCCTTTCCACCAATAATCCTGCTAATTTCAAACTAAATACCTGTGATACTGGCTATTGTCGGATACCCGATCTTAAGATGGCCGTCTATGTACATGTTCTTCTTCACGCATGCCTGTTTCTCGCCCAGTTAAATTCCAACCCATGGTCAGTGAGTATCCTCGTCACTGTACCGCGAACAATGCAAGGGTAAAGGAATGATAAGGCGATGGGAGGGTATGGCAGTAAGAGGATGATGGCGACACGGGACACAAAGGCGTGATGCGAGGAATGGATGGGGAGTTGCGGCGATGTCTTGATCGAGTGTTGGTATTGCAAAAATAGAAAGTAGGCATACCCTTCTTGTAAATGCGGTACCTCAAAAGGAAGACTTGAGAGAGTGATTGGCCGAAGAATGAACACGAGCGGCATACCTACAACAAAGACGATGATAATGCTGATCAATGTCACACGGCGATCAGCGAATATCGGAAGAATTTCCGAGAGTTATAAGCCAGTTGATGGTGTCTCTTCATAGACGCTCAAAAGCTACTTAGTACTTGGACGCATACGAGTGACTCCACATAGATTCCGCCGCGGCATTCTTGAATGACATGAGAACTTAGAAGGTGAGGATAGCGCTACGGACAAAGAAAATAGCGCAAGGGACGCAGAAGACTGAGGGCGGATAGACATGTACAGTGTATGGTGAACAATTCTCCCTCAAATTCATTATTGTCTTGAACAATCATCTGAAGACGAAGAGAGAAACAGTGATAAGATCGCATTCTTTTGTTCCTGACCACCGACAGGAATCGTTCGCATATGGTGTAACAGTCAAAGATATCGTCCAACTACTTCAAGGCGGTATTTGGTGGGTTTCAATTCCCCGTATCTGAATAAGAGAGTCTCCGAATTTGGTTTTTGTGCCACGGTACGCTGTTACAGCCATGCGTATCCAGCCGCTGCTACCTTCCATGAATGATTTCTCCCCCTCGAATTAAGTCCTGATGTATAGATGGGGTCGTATTAAAAACGTAGGAATTCTCTTCAAGAATGAAAGGAAGTGTCAGTGAACATATATGTGCTGCAAGGGATATCCTTACAGTATCAAAGTCGCAGTGATATCTAGGGATACCCTTACAGTACCGCAGCGACTCATCCCCGAGCTGCATACATTCAAGTCTTTGTTTCACGCCGCATACATTATGAAAATCTCCTAACTGCGAGTTGCGAGGCCTAGGAAAGTTGTAAATTCTTCAAACGAATTCTATGAAAGAAATTGGAAACATACTAAGCAAGGTCTCATTAACTCTCGAGATGATGCGAGATTCCTTCAGCATAGGGAAGGCACGTATCAGCTGCAGCAGCTTTTCGTGCGTATCTTGTGAGAGAGGGATGTCAAGGACAAGTTCTTCGAGTGACGAGAATGGACGCTGGAGTATCTAAAATTGGCTATGAATAATACTACAGCAACCGGGGCGTACCTCCAAAGCGCTAGCCAAGTGCAAGCCGTCACGGCATCCCGCATCTCGGCATGTATAGACGAGACACAATCTTTTCATTTGACCAAGATGAGCTTCTGTTAGCCGACGTAATGTTACGCCGATAGACATACAATCCCCGTCAGGATCTGTGAACGTCCATGTTAGTTAATATGCGATTAGATACAGAGAGACAAACCTGGACCATGCACCTCCAAGTCTTCGACAGTGAGAGGTCCCAGCATGAAGCGCATATTGGAATGACATCGAGAGATACGTAACTTCGAATAGTGATGGGCACCATATCAGCAAAGTCCTGTGGCTCCGCATCACAGCAATCCAATTCCGAAGTCACGAGAGGCGACATCGTATTCTCGAGGATGAGACGAATGAAGGCGCCTGATCCGCCACTGACACGGACATGGTTTATATTGATCAATCCCGCCAAGACTGAGGAAAATGATGAGCGGCAGACGTCGCAGTATCTGTTCACGACTACGGAGAGGGATCTGATAGCTGCCAGGCGCCCAGAATCGAAGGAAAAGAGGTTAGGTTTCGGTTTCTGGTCAATGTCAAAGATTACGGTGACATTCCTCGAAAGGAGGTCACGAGCTATGTTGTGGAGGGTGCGTTTCTCTGTGAGACAGAGCGTGCGAAGAGTATCGGGATCGGTGAGCTGCATGATGTATGAGAGCAGCTCATGCGGGAGATCCAACAGGTCCATCTTAGAGGGGTGGGTAGGAAGGAGTCATCACCGTGTCGTGAACGTTCATATACTCGAAATCAATGGGCACATACAAATAAGGTAAGCCTCGGTCCCCTATGGAAGAATGAGCAAATCCGACTAGATTCGGAGCGCAGCAAGACGTACATCCTGTTATCCAGGAAGACGGCTCATGCTAAGCACATGAATGTGCCGGGAATAGTGGTGATGCCGGACAGTATCCGAAATGAGCGATCCTCGTATATACATGTGCTGCACAGAGAATGAATGGGCGCATACAACTCAAAATACGCCTCGGGACTATTCTCATCTATGGACGCATCAGCAAATCCGACGAGTTCGGGAGCGCAGTAAGATGTACGTCCAACCAAAATCATCGTTTGGCCGGTAGGCCCGAGTGTGCTAAGCGCGTGCGCGTGAAAGGCCAATGCAGGGGATAGTGCTGACGTCGGGCACGGGGCCTCTGAAGAATCCTAAATCAGCGGTCCTATCGCTCCAAGCAGCTAGTTCACTCATCAGGTCCCACAATATCTGTCTGGGCGAGCATCATATCCCATTATTGGGAAGCGGCGCTGTTATTCCACGAATGGCTTTTGCTTGGTAACTGCGCGAGTAATCGGCGTGGTGGTTGAAAAAAGAAGACTGATGTGGCTGTGTACACGGATCAATTATTGGATGAGGGCTCCGACTCGGGTTGAACGTTGAATATTGAATCCTCGTAAAATGAATCTCGGCACTTACGCTCACGGCTCCTAGAGTACCGTTATGTAGCAAGTTAACCTTTGGAGAATACTGTGTGTACCCCTTTCATCAATGACGGTCCTTTTGCATACCGCAGTGTTCTTCCAAATTGATATTGATGTCTTTATTCCGACAAAGGGCTAGACTGCGCTACCTCACTGACAAGTAGACGTACAATAAAGTCACTGTTTACAATATTTACCGCTACACTTATGAATTAAAAGAGCAACGAGGACTTGAGGAGATCTCGTTGGTATACCAGGAATCGAACCACTGTGTACCATAACCCCAGCGAATACACTGTGATTTCAGAGAAATAAGTATCGTTGTCCTGATACCAAGAAATGAGTAAAGTGAAAGGAGCCATGGAATTTGTATTTCGTCCTCCTGCTCTGCTCCGACACTTGTGATATGTGCCTGCTACTCGTTGTACTCCAGAATTCCCGTGCGTAGCATACCGACTCCCCCTCGGTACTTCCTGTACATTCTCGCATAGTCATGTCAACGCGAGAAGCCAATATCCCACTATCATCCTTCACGGACCCCATAATCGGTTCCCAATCATGGATAAGCTAGTGTAACAGTCGTACTTGGCGGGTAGGGTTCAATTCTATGGGTGTAATAGCGTCCAAAAATTCCGATGCTCGCAAGTTGTTTTTCTTTGGGCACAAGTTCGCTTGCAGCCTCTCTCAAGTAAGAGGGATTTCACACAGCTTGAAGGATGCCGTTGCCTATGGCTTCGGAATAACAATCCGTGACTTAGGTGAATCTCCGCACCGACGGCCGACACCGGGTTATCTAGGCCTTGATTCCGTATAGGATACCGATGCCAACATTCTGAGAAAGAGTACAGCCTAATACCTGCGCCTTTCAGAAGGCTTTATCATGAACCCTTGAACCATCTGCAATCTCGTTCTTGTTGAGCTTTCGTTGAGCTCGATTTGTCAGTCGTTCGAAGTGTCTGAACGATATCGAAAGGTACGCCAGTTTGGAAGTAAATCATGGCATAAAAGACATCCATATCCTTAATTCCCTCGTGCAGGACCTGCTACTGAAGAACAAACTGCCGTTGATAATAACTAAGACAAAGAAATCCGACATCAGTCTTCATTGCGTGAAACGGCGACGAAGAAATAGGTAGAGCCGATGGATTTAAAGCTTAATGAGTTCGATCTATCATAATAAAGCAGCCGCCAAAATGATGTCTGCTCGTTCAACCACCTCATCCTTCTCACGACCCGCATATCTTATCCAGACATCTATGAGACTATGATATCAATTGTCGGGACTCGGCTGACGCACATATTCCGTATTCATAGTTAATCGGTTAACCTGCGGGAGGATGCGAGCCTGAGTTAACTTGCGCGCTTGATTAGTCAACTTGTGTCCGGAAAATGTTCACTTGCGTCTACCCGATTTTTTGGACGCTATTACGCCTTAACAGTTCCCCGTGTCTGAATAGTATGGGCGTAATACTGTCCGGAAAATAGAGTTCAGTCCTCTGTATTTCGAACACAAGTCATTTAAATGGATGACTTACACAAGTTCCTTCTGTACCACGAATTCATGCAAGTTTGAAATGCACAGCGACTGTGTGCACAAGTCATAATGCTCAGATGCAGCACGAGATCACACAGCTATGGGAAGCCATTGCACAAGTGCAGAGCAGCTGTCTCAAGGATGCACAAGCAAGCAGTGGGACAGTCAATTCCGCGCACGTGGGAGAGACTTAAGTTTCCCAGTCGCGTTTCGGCATTATCCCGGGCCAGTGTCGCCATATCAGGGCATGCCAAGCTTTCGGCAAACCAAGCCGGCCACATCACGCAGATCGAGCAATGTTGCTCAAATCTGAACATTCGCTAAACGCCTTGAAAGATCAGTGCAAATATTTATAAGGGATATTCTATGTATCCTCCCTATTGTATTGATACTTTTTTGTAGCGTAGTTAATGACTAAACAGTTATATTATTCACGAAAGATATCAAGACCGTAGACTTTACTTTGAAACACGCTCACTGCAGCATATTTTAAGCTACGTGAGATTAGTCTGAGCCTGATTGATCTACATAGTCATGTGCAGAAGCTCAAATAGCCAGGATAGATACTGCCTCGCATTAAACCTCAATCCACCAGTTCATATCATCTCTTTCAAAATCAAAATCTCCCATCATCTCCCTTGCCATGTCGATGTCTTCCTCACAGTTGACTTCTGTGTCAGTTGGATTTTCCTGAGCTTCTGATGGTGCATACGGACAGTCGTCTTCAATCTTTCCATCAACGCAATCGTGAGGATCACTACGGAATTGGTCTGCATAATCAATGGGATCACCACTCAAGAATCCTCGTTGAATGGCTTGCGAATAACCTTCTCCCGACTGAGTTATTACATAGCAATGGGTGTTTTGTAATGCTCAGTACGCAGTTGATGATGGTTCCAGGCATCTGGAGTGCGATTTAGCCTTTAGGGTGGCCTGAACTCGGGGATGGAACACTAAAACCAGGCATATTCGAGAGGGAATTTCAAAACTGAGACTCGCTTATGCATTAACCTGAACCAAATAATGAGATAATACATTTTCAAAAGAAATGGGGTAAGGTCAACTTGCACTAAAAAGGACAAGTCCCTGACTTGTGATGAAATTGATGGGCAGAGATGTTGCGACTTGAGCATGAATTTGAGTCTCGTTGAGTATATTCGAGGATAGAGTGGCAACTTGTGTGTGAAAGAAAATAACTTGCGCCTGAATGTATCCCATGTCGCATCTTGTGTGCACGCTTGGCCCCTTCTGATTTTCCGGACAGTATTACGCCCATAGAATAGGTAGGGAGTGAAGCTAGTATATCTCGAGCGATAGACCCGCTATCGGATGAAACCATAGTGCTAATAGGTGCCAAGGTCGAAATGGCATAGCCGTTAACGGCCAGGATTGGGTTCGATTCCCCACTCATGCATACCTCGAGACGGTGTTCATTTTTGATCCTAGGCTCAAATCCAACGGACCTTCTCAAAAGAACCCCAGTGTCTTTACCTGATGAGTGCCTGTCCTTGATCAGATCAATTTTTTGATGGGAAGACTAAGCGTATAACGACCCAATCCGCACATACAACACACGGATTACCTTCCTCCAGAACGAAAAAAAACCCGTCAAACGATATCTAAATGTCAGCCAGGTTCAGTAACTAGACGGATTATACCGGTTTCCTACATACAACGGCAAATGTAAAGAAGATAGTACCAAGCTACAGAAGACGCAAATACTACTCCCAACTAAGTGTTCATTGTTCCTTTTTGAAAAGTTCGGGTCATTCGAGGGAGCTAATCGCGAATAGATCTCAGCCACGATATCCACATGGCATGGGAAGTCTACTCACTCTCAAGCATGGACTTAACACAGACTGTGGGGGCGGGAGAATTCCCGAGAACCGGTTGAAGAGCCATACCCATAAAGACAGAATCCTTGGAGAGTCCAAAATGATTTTGACTTTACAACGAGGGATAGATACCATGTGATGTCCCGAACGTTCAACAATTCGCCATTAAGCGGAGTGTCGAGAATAGATCTTGGACTTTGCACAGAGGTCAAAAGAGCAAGCGAACGTTGGGATCATGGGTACACATCTCAGGCTCCGCCGTGCGGTTCTCAAGCCAATAGAGAGGCCACCGTTTCCCCAAAGATCAAGCCGACAAATTAGGCCTGATCATCGTGAGAATACTGTGGATGTGCAGAAAGCCTGCATCCCTGCCCGTACCTCTATCACTCTGCAGCGACTCAGACAACCAGCTTTCATGCGCACATAGTCAGCTTGGGGCGCTTTTCGCAGTTTATTCCGTCTAAAACTGCCTTGACACCGGCGGCATCGAACACAAACCCATTGACGAACTCACCAACACAGAGGATGTACGTCTTCACGTTGTGTTACTGAACCTATCCGATTTACTCATTCTTTCGTAGACGGCTTCTTGCATCTGTTTGTTATTGATGGCAGGACCTGTCATCTCTCCTATTGTGTGTACCGACTGGCGGTTCGGATGACGTGTCAGCGCTCATCTTATGAGACCTGGGAAGTTTCGCTTGCACTGAACATGGTTTATCAATAATCACACGCACACCTGCTCCCTCCTGCGATTACAAGCAGTTCGAAATTGAGAGATGCACATTCAAAAACGCGTTAGGATCCTCGGCGACCTACCTTACACCGGAATACATACTCGCATACAGCACCAACATCCCCATAAGCATGCAGAAGGTGCACGACGCAGCAATACTTCAGCATAACTGCTTGACCTCCCAGTCTCGTGGTCGACTTTACGAACTAATGACTCCTCGCCCTGCTTCTCTCCTGTAGCAAGGTATCTTCTACATGTTGACCTTGCTGCAGAACGTTACCATCGTTGTTCACCCTCATCCGTTTCTATTTCCTTCGATTTTGATTATCTACCAAATGTGGCCTACATTGAATGAGCGGCGCCTCGCCGTCTTCATGTCTAATGAATGGAGGAAGCAGGATTCTTCGTCTGGCGTTTCGACCACGTAGCATTGAGATTGGAGCAAGATCTTGCTTATACATCGTCCGTCGATCTCCGGAAGTTCTGTATTTTGTGAACCGGACCTCATTGCGGACCTGTCAACATCGAGGAATCTGGAGTTAGGTTCGTCTCTATATCTAGTTTCTCAGAGTAATTGATGCCTTATGTTAGGGTATATGGATGGTTCATGTATGCATATCTGTGTAACTACCAGACGTGTATCTTGGCAACCCTCAGAAGGCCACACCACCTGATTCAGACATGCCCAATTTCAGGGCTTCGAGACGACGCATGCTTTGCACTTGGATGTACCGGTAAGCCCTATTCGCTCTACTATAATGCAGAACTAATACTTTAATCCTAAGGCCTAATTCCTGGATGAACTCCTTCTGGACATCCAGACCCGGTTCAAAAGCAGGCTCTGCATGTCCCTCTTTAAGAATTTACCGCGCTATCTCCTCTGGAACGAAAGAGTGTTTGCGAAGTATGTTTCCATTCAGATATTGACGGAATCGTACACTGAATGACTTCAGAATCGCACCATTGATATCTTTAAAAGGTCTTGAATCAAAGCACTTTTTGGTGAGTGATATTGCGATTTTAAAGCTTAACTTCATCCCTCATTTCGCTGCAGGCACATCTTACCGACTCGCTAACCCTCCGGTCTTGATAAGATCTTTTTTCACTCTAAAGGATGGAGACCTGTGTTTTGTAGAGGTGTATACTTATGCTCGTAAGATATAATAATTGAAGCGTGCTCAGCAACGGAGAATATAATTCCGAGATCCCCCCGCAGAACTACAATGATAACGGTCCGGAAAAGGGACACAACAGCACCTGAGATACAGCATGAAATGATCATAGCTCGAGCCATTGAATCAGAATGCAGGAATCGAACTCGCAAAAGATAGGATCATGCTAGCCGTTAAACCACTTCTGATCATCCTCCAGTCGATGATTAGGTCCCACAAAAGCTGCTCCGTCCTTGTTTATCAACTTCCGGACTGTCTCCTCTACATAGAACTCCTGGTCCTTCACAGATATACACTCCTGCCGCCCACATTCTCAAAAATTCTTGTCTGTTTGGCAAGGGCAGAAAAGCCGTTCTTCGTGTCGTCGAGGTATTGCTGACTATCCGGATTTTTTAAAAACAATTCTATATCAGGGTGAGCCACATCTCGCATACAATTTCATATGCTCGTATTTCACATGAGAAGACAATTTGTGGTTTATCACACAAGCTTAAAAATTCTCAGGAACAGGATGCATGCAGTAACAAAGAATTGAACTCCGCGATACCACAGATTGCACAACTACACCAGTATTCCTGCACTCTTTATCGTAGCCACGGTCGCTTCCTCTAACATCCAGCGCATTCCAGCCAGAAATACAAACACAGTGTAAGAAAATTTTTGGAGACACTTGGTCCCGCGCGCTTCTCGATGGAAAAAGGGAAAAGGTGCATTGATTCAGCCTTCGTAACTACATACAATCAGCAAACTAGCTCCGGGCATAAAAAGCTCAAAGAAATAATCTATATCAGGTCAGAATACGGGAATCGAACCCGCAGTGAGGTATAACCATGCTAGCAGTTATGCTATACCTGACTGCATTCCTAGACTATAGCTTCTCTAACGAGCGGGTTCCATCGTCTGCACCATAACGAACAATCTACATGCACGCCTACTCCACAAGCCCCATCAAAAATTCCAACCAGTGAGGACCAGCATATTTACGTGATCCAGCAGACGACTCATGTCTATCATCCAACTCCCGCTCGGATATCGTAAAACGGCTAATCATGGATACTTAAGCTCAAGGTTCAAATCCCCATATCCGAACTCTGAGAGATCAATTGTAGCTTTTTGGCTCTGATGGTTTTCGTATCACGCAGAAATACATCGCACTGTCCACTTACCGGCCTCCCCCGCGCCCTTGGATCTACACACACTATCATCCGTACTGGCGCAGATACATTGAGGAGATCAGGTCTGGCGAAATGACCATTGACAGATGCATAAAGTTTCTTCGGCAGCGGATTTACTCCCGGACATGAGTACGGCCCTTGGATGGGAGATCTACGAGCCTTGCGCTCACTATCCCCTTCGCCCCGGTAGTGTCGCCATATTTCGCTCGAGCACATATCTGATCGCAAGATATTTAATTTCCTTTGTCGTGTACAAGGTTGATGCAAAGTCCAGACAAACAATGTCGAAAAGTGGTAAACGTGAGAATGTATTCAAATAATGGGGATTGAACCAGGGTAAAGCCGTATGGTGATTACGCCATATCCGAGTGTGGGTACAGTGTAGACAAGAGGACAATGTTGGGTCAATAGACTGGACTTCGTTTCGATGTATCGCAATCCATTCAGGGATTTCTATGCGATAACAGAGTCATCTGTTGCCTCGGGCACTATGTGATACTGATTGTTCGAAGAAAGCACGGGAGAATCCGACTCATCTGCTTTCAAAGATTAGTTATATTCATTACGGTTCGTCGTCGTTGCACATCAAACACGCTCAACCACTCTAGAATAAAATGCGGACTGTGAGAGACGTCCGCATCGATGTCATCTATAGGCAGCCTCGCGTTGTCCTCCGGCGCCATTCCCATCCTTCGCTGTATGTGACTTTGCCACATCATCCGGCCTACGGACGCCCGAAACACCCACAGGGTAAGTGGGAGTTCAGCGAAACGCCCATACAATCCGCTGATAAACGCGACACAGTGCTTCGGCGGCAGCTTGACCAGGATAAGTCATTGGGAAATCACAAGGAGTGAAGACGGGCATGACGACTATGGGAGCTAGAATGGTCTGGGTGGCGGACTGCGTCTTTGAAGGGAGAAAAACGAGGAAAATAAATGCGGATGATGTGGATGTTTATGGCAGAGGCGGATGAGGCTGGGCGCATACACTGAGGGATAGCATGGCGGTGAATGAAGCAGGTGAATATATGCGGGCCACCAGCACCTTTGCGTCAGAAGGTGTATGCATCCTCCCGATATCCATGGCTCCTCCTCTCGAAGGGCGTCACTATAGAAGAGGGAAACGAGGAAATGACAGTCGAGACAATCCTAAGTCGGGAATGTCAGCCTATGTAAGAATCACAAACCATACTGATGACTCACCGGCACCTGCGGCACGCCAAATCAGATTGGACGCACCCACAAACCCTGACGAGCACCACCAGTGATTCTATCTCCTCGTCATACGTCCGCCTGAATAGCCATCGAGCGTATTGAAGATAGAGTGCTGAGAGTAGCGGTCCCCTTGACAGCGATGTGTGTCATATTGCGACATTGAAACCGCGCACCCGTCAATGCTTGCAACAAATATAGCCCGAGAGATATCTGTGGGAGCGATGTCCAGGCTTAGCCGGACG
The DNA here is from genome assembly GCA_030435635.1 of Armillaria borealis. Classification (NCBI taxonomy): domain Eukaryota; kingdom Fungi; phylum Basidiomycota; class Agaricomycetes; order Agaricales; family Physalacriaceae; genus Armillaria; species Armillaria borealis. The sequence continues at coordinate 47,303 of JAUEPT010000125.1, forward strand.
CGAAAAGGGGTGACATACCTATGACAAAAACCATCCTAGAACTGGTGCTCCGTGGCTTCTCGATGAAGCTCAGTGCTTCAATCATGGCATCGAGTTGTTGATGTCACCGGTCGTCTCTCATATATGAGGATACACTGAGTGCACAGCGCAGATAAGTTGGATGAAATAATCTGATAGTTGGCTACTGTTAACATCAAGACCGGTAATCAAAAAGCCCCACCACGTACGTGTGTCCCACAGAAAGGATGCACCGAATCCAAGTTCATTCGCCTGGGGGCAAGACTATGTGAAAGACTTCGACGCGAAAGCCGAGGCCGTTGGGAGGACGCTGTGCAAGGACCGTTAGCATGCAAATAACTTGATGCCCGAACACGTACCTTTTGCCTCAGCACGATCCGACTATCGCATCCGCAGACCATCCACCTAGCTGCCCGCATTCCTCCCTCCAAACCGGTCATCTTAGCTATAAATTCTGCCCTGCTGCCGTGGATGCTCGTTGACGCGCGGGGGGGGGGGGGGGGGGGAACAGAGCTCTGGACGGACACAGTTAGATTGAGAAAACTGAAACAAAGACAAGACCTACCAAAGTAGCGCGAGTGTCAGGAACGGCGTGGATGTATGTGATCGGGGAGTTACTCCCTCACCAATCCTTCTCGCCAGAACTGGATAAGTCGCGTTGAGGCGAACTCGTTGTGCAGGGAATCGGTCGTCACCTTAGCAACAGAGGCAAGGCTGATTCGCACCAAAGGTGGTGATCACAAGAGGAACACCTGTACAAGAAGATTTTAGCCAACGACAACCAAGGGAGTAGGGAACGAACCTAAATACCATCCAAGTCACTCCCTCCACCACTACCTGAACATCGTTGGAGCCTGAAGGAATGGGCGAAGGCGTCGATACAGGCATCGCCGAGTGGTGTCATCTCCGAGAAAGCGTCTGCACGGAGAGGATGAGATAGGGGTCCGCGTCCCCTGCGTCCGCGGCCGATCGTGTTCGTGCCCACCTATTCCAGTCCTTCGTAGCCTCCCTGGAGCCCGCTCCCCGGAACGTGATACGTCGTCTTGGGTCAAAATTTGAACCCCACGGCTGGCGCATACATTCGTAGGAATAGCGCCAAACTCCTTGGAAAAAGGGAGACCCGTTCACCAGAGGGAAGGGGATGGATGGGGAGGAGACTGGTCACGTTGGAAGGCAAGAGGGTCGACAGCCTGAGTGCGAGAACATAAGCCAAAGAAGAATCAAACACAAAATGAAAACTCACCTTCGTTGGGGAGGCGTTCGATCTTCCCCCTATCGACACGAGTGCAACCCTCTTCCTCTTCCTCGACATCATATCCCTGCCCCCCGGAACGCGATACGTCGTGGCGGCGCAAAATCCTGCTTGTCGTCGAGACCTAGCGAGCATTGGCTACACAGCGTAGGGAACGTTGAAAGGAACGGGACGTTGACGGTAAACGAGATCTGGAGGAAATGGTAACTTTGCGCACCGATGTCAACAAGCAAACACACACCTTTTGATTCTATCAACTTTGCAGTCTCGAAATTCGCACCGCTCGCCAACCCTGGGCGGTCGAGTGAATCCTAAATTGGTAATGTCAGCGAGAAGGAAAGATCCTAAGAGCACAGTTACAACGCACCTGTAAGCGCACATCGCTGAGCGACTTCAATCTGTTAATGGCGATCAGGTACAGCAGCACACCAAATAAGATTGAAGGACTCACCACGGACCCGGACCGCAAACCCCGGCATCTCCTCATCTTACGTCCTCTACCGAGCCATTACCTGTCTTGTGGCGATCTCCTTGGCAGCTGGTATTGCAAAATCGCAAATAGACAGGCCCTTCTCGTCAATGCGGTGCCTCCAAAGGAATACTACTTAGTAGAAAGAGCGATGTCAATGGCTTGTCGGATACGAGTACTGAAAAAAGGGCAGCCTACCTACCACAAAGACTGCGGCTCGACATAAATTGACATTCGCTCACTGGTTGAAGATCCAGTCGATGCCGTAATTGGTCGTCGTTCAAGACCGAACCTGCAGGAAACGCGAATAAAGAGGTCAAGATCCCTCCAGATATTAGATAGTCTGAAAGTTAGTGACCTGTCAGTATTAAGACTAGCAATTTTTTTTAAAAACTGCCACGTACATTTCCCCGAAAGAAAAGATACCTTCAACCCAAAACTTTCGTTCACGGGGAGAAATCAAAGCGGGAGGAGAGCAGGGAGCAGTTGAGGCGTGGTTTTCGAGAAACGATGGAAGAGATATGGAGGAAAGTAGGAGGAAGGGACGACGAGAGTCCTTGGAAGTAATGGCGGCGATGATGGCAGAAGGAGAACATCTTCGGCAATACCCGGCTCAGCCCGATGTACCATCATTTCGTTCAACCAGTGCTATCTCCTACCCAAGGCTTCGGTCCAGCGTCTTTGATTAAAAGAATGGCTGAAGAGATGCTATTATTCTGTGTTATTACACAGTAATATAGTTGAATGCAGGCTCACGACCTTTAATCGATGGCGCAGTTGATTCTGTTGGATGTAACAATTTATTCTTTCGAACACGATGGGCTCCAGCAATTCCAGTCTACAACACACTTGCCGCATCAACGCAGACTCCTCGATGATCTAAGTATGAAATCACCGGATATATGCGTACCCCATACTTGGCCCGCATGCGGGTGCAATCCACTCTGCGTGCAATGAGAAGAGAAATCGATGTCCGTAAAGGCAGATCATACCTTGGTGTTCACTCCGACGGATGATGCTCTGTGGAGTATCGCCTCCACGGCCTTAACCGCTTCATCAAATCGTGCCGTCCTGACTTGGACATCAGAGTCTGCTTGTCTTTACGAATGCTACACGGCACCTTGGACATATCGTTGACTACGACAATTCCCAGCTTGTTTCCGTACGACTTGAAAGTCTCCTTCAAATGTTTGTTGGAGGCCAACCACTTCCCCTCGACTTCGTTCGCATGGAGCTTCCTTGTGGAGTTCCTGTCATTTTCCAGAGCGCAAATGCGTTAGGTATTCGCTTACATCATGATCCAGATCAAATATAGATGCCTTTGGGTGTGATATCAGAAAACGATATCGAAAAACCGCATGCATAGTGAGGTTTTCATGAGATAGACGTCAGGACCACGAGAATGAGGGCAAGGACAGAGCCTCATTTGGTAAAGAGACGGCTGAGAAAAAGCAACCAATCATGCCCAAAGAGAGCGTGTAACAAGTGCGATATGTGACAGTCAAAGTAGGCGACTACGGCATGTACGGTAAATTGCAGGCCCCGGTATCGTCATCACGCACCACCATCGTCATCATCAAGGATTTAGAGTGCTCGGTGTTGACAATAAGACCGACAATCCTATTCATTCATCCACGAGGACTGATCGGATGTGTAGGATCCGTGACATTCTTCTATCTCTCCGGCTATACTTTCTTGATGGGTGAGAACGACTCTTCGATCCTCTCTAAACGTCGTCCAACCACACTCTCGGCGAACATCATGGCCAACACCACGACGTCAAACGGGATTGTACCCACTGAGAACCCCATTATCTTGGATCTCACTTCGACCTATGGCTCTCTTCTTGTTGGATCTTGGCTCGCCTGCGCGATGTGGGGTGTATCAAGTCTTCAAGTGTACGTCTAATTCAGAGTGATTCTGCATGCTTGACCTTCATCCCTGGCTCAGCTTTATATATTACATGAAGTACGGTCCTCGCAATTAATTGGAAAGCGTGCACTGACAGAAATATCCTTCAAGCTCCGGCAACATTGATCCACGGTTTCTGAGAATCTTGGTAGATATATTTCATTCTTTTGCGATGGCTAGTGCTAATTTCTGGACAGATAGGTGCACTCTGGCACGTACTTTCTACTAATAGAAAGGAGATCTATCTATTGACAGGTCAATAGGGTGTTCGATACGACCAATGGAATTCTCATTCTGAAAGGGCGTGAGTATACACTGGATGTGTTTCTATGACTTAACTTTAAATCCTTTCTTTTAGAGTGGAGTGTTTTGATACATCAGTACGGAAGGATCGAGGGACTAGAGGAAGCGCCACCGTATGTAAATGACAGACCCTTTCAGTACAAATCTAACGTCTTTCGCCCCTCTGTAGGGAAATTATGGTACGCTATTCGAGCCTTTTTGAAATAAAACTCATGATTTGACGGTCCCATAAAAGCATCACATCTGGGTCGAGGTGAGTAAACAGAGAGCATAACTACCAATGAGTCGTACTGATGTTCTCGCAGACCATCGTCATTGTTATTGTACAGTTATACTTCATTCGAAGAATCTATATCTGTGAGTGCTGCAGACACCACCCGAAGATAAATTGACGTCTTTCAGTTTCCAAACACACCTTTCGTTCAAAAACGCAAAAATACATCACCGTCGCATTTATTGTTATCATGGTTAGCATCAATTAAATTTCAATCGCTTGCGCTTTCAACCATTTTTTCCCTTCAGATTATGCTGTCGTCTTGGCAACTGGGTACGTAGATTTCATTTGTAATTTCTCTTATTAACATTTTTCGATGCACAGTTGTAGTCATCGGTAGGTGCATAGATATCGCGACATCCAGAAAGCTTACTTCGCGTTTTGTTCCCAAGTATATCTGATAAACGTGTGGGTGACGTGTTGTTCTTGCCTGTCGACATTATTTACCTCTATATAGGTATGGAAAACCCCTGAAAGTCGTATCAACGCCTCTGATAGTGGTATGTAACATGTCTTGCCCGGCTTCCATTATACTGACAGATTCTAGGGGTTCAACATCTCTTATATGAGTGTTTCAGTCGCTGTGGATGTTGCCGTATCCTTAAGCATGATATTCCTTCTAACTCGTACGGGAATGCCTACTATCCCGAAGTGCGTTTTTGAATGCCTTTCACAATCACCTCCTACCACATCCATTTTATTAGAACGAAGCGCGTGGTATACCGCCTCATTGCAGTCATTGTTCTGAGTGGCGCATTGACAGCCGTCACCGCTACCGTCGCACTCGTGCTTGTTCGTAGTGTCGTCTTTCCATCGAGTTTTTGATGCGCTGAATTACTATGACGTCAGGTCAAATTTTACCCCAATGCACTCTATTATACTATCGTCGAATATTCGCTCTGCTCTCTCTATTTCAGTACTCTATTGGCAAATTTGAATGCGAGGGCATACATCCAGTCACCTGATGGAATGCTCACGATATCAGCATTCAGTGCAGCCCACCGTGGCAGGGACAATGACACTCTTGCTCTGGGCTCATTGACTCACCCCCGCAATGGAGTGAGCGGTATTTCAGAAACAACTGTCGGAGGAATTCAGGTGAGCTCGGTCACTGTATAACAGTAGAACATGTTATGAAGAAAATAGATACAGGTTGAAAGGGACATTAAGACAGACAATCCGGAAGTGTTTCCACCTTTGAAAGAATGCGTCCATGTCTGAAAGTATGTGTCCACGTCCGAGCATCCCAGTCTTTTCTGAGTTATCCTAGGATCAACAGACGGCGGATGATTCTTAATAGTCTCTTCTCTAAAGCAACGACGGTACCGTGCGAATTGCAGAAAAATGGATGACTTCATGGCAGGGATGTGATTGTAGACCCTCAGGTAGATCGATTGATACTATATCTTATTTCTATATCTATTGTGCCTACCCACGCCCACGCTTCTGTGTGTACCCCATTTCATTGATGAGTATCTTAATGATGCGAACCGAAACTCCCTTCGTTTCTTGAGGGCAATCCAAACAATGGAGAAGCGGAAAAGGGTGACCCGGATATTGCCGAAGATGTTCTCCTTCTTACCACCGTCAACGTCATCAGTACTGCAAGGACTCTCGTCATCCCTTCCTCTAAGTTTCCTCTATATCTGTTCCATCGCTTCTCAAAAGTCGTGTCTCCCATCACTGTGCCGCACGATAACTCCCCGCGAACCAAGGTTTTGGATTGAGGGCGTCGTTTCCTTTGGGGAAATGGTACGCGCCAGGTTTTGTTTGCGTGCTAGCCTTGATGCTGACAGTAACTTAGTTTCAGACTGCGTAATATCTGAAGGCAGCGTTCCAGCTCTTGACCTCCTCATTCGTGTGCTCCATCCTGCGGGTTCATTTTCTACTATCTAGGATATGAACGACAACTAACCACGGCAACCGTTGTCTGTACATGTTCACTCTCCGGCATTAACTGAAACTTCAAGGTTTGCCACGGATGAGCAGAAGGCAAGAATCATTCTACGATCGTGTTGTTGTAGGTATGCTGCTCGTTTCCAGGATCCGACCGAAATATGATGTCGCTCTTTCTAGTATTCCGTTTGAGGCGCCGCATTGACCAGCCCATTTTCGATATCGCAATGCCAGCTCTCAAACACTGCCAAGGAGAACCCCAAGACAAACCGAGAATGGTTCGATGACGATTCAAGAGGACATAAGCCGTCTGGACGGGAGAGATACGGGGCTTTGCGGTGTGTTGTGAGTCCTTCAATCGTGTCTTGTGTACCGTAGCTTATGGCCTGTTAGAAGGAAAATCATTCTCGATCAGTTCTATATGCCCGTATTTCAGCCTCTGCCTTCTGGGGCTTCGATATCCCGTACCCACCTTGCTAGCACTCTATCGCGAACACGCTCAATAACGATTCAGGAAGACGTAAGATGCCAAGGAGACAATGTCGCCGGTGGTGTTCACCGGAACTCGCGAGTGTGTTCAATCCAGCTTTGTGTACTGCCGTAGCTTATGGCCTTCAGCAGGCTCATCAGGGTACATTTATAGGCAATTGTGCAGAAAAGCCGAACATATCTACGTAACAGGCGAGTCTTCAGTGCTCTTTTCGATCGCTTGTCATGCTGGCTTTTCCGATTTCTCCATCATCTCCTCTTTTCCGGTGAAAGCCTTCGAGACCGTAGATGGCGTGAGGATGCATACACGGTCATTCTGACGCAGGGGTGCTAGGGGCAACTATTCTGTGGGGTAGGCTAAGCCGAGGAACTTCAGGCCGGTTTTTGGTACGTATTTCTTACACTGCTTTTTACATCAAATCGAGCTATTTCGTTTCTTACAGACGCTGAGCATAAAATCTCTTTATTCTCTATCACGTGTACCCTTCTATTACCTGTGGCAACAGAAATTGCTATCGTACGCGCTACCCTTGTCGTCTCACAACAAGCACTGGATCATTAACAATATCATTTGTTCAAGGTCATGAGCGACATCCGTTTCGTGTTGCCTCAGCGCTGGAGCTGTAATGGTGATTGCTCTTGAATCAGTAGACAGTTTACAAATACAACAATATTGAATTGTGTATACATCAGAATCACTAGCAATGGATACAGTTGACGCGGGATGCTAACCAGTATTTTCCTCATATGCCCTAGAGTCTGATATGGTTTCAGCCTGTGAGAAACAGTAATAACGAGAAGTGACTTACTCCTGTCCTGAACCCTGATGCAGCTTATCCGTGGACCAATCTCACACCATAACTCCCTTGGAATATCGATGAACCATCCACGGCAAATGTCCAGATCACTAGTTTGGATGACGATGTCATCCGTATATCTGGGAAGCATCCACGGAAAGTGGTGAGCTAATGTAACGATCAAATCCTCCTTTATTTCAGAATCCATATGGTCATGCATATCGAGATACTCACATCATATTTAACTACATCGGACCATCGAAGAAAGACACGCGTTGTCCCATGGATGGCGATAATGAACCTCGGTTCGACAGTACGAGTGGTAGACGTTGGTTTCACCGTGATATCGCTATCAGTGGACATCGTGGATGGGAAGAAAGAAGAATCCTCACGAGAGCGCTTCGTAGGATTTTCAGAGGATTTTTCCACAGCCCTGTGACTGATAGAATGTCAGAGTTGGGTCAGCTGCCAAACTTCGATAGGTACTAAGTACTTAACCCCGAACCGGGTATTTTGTGCGTGGGGCTAGGGCTACGCTCACGTCCAGGCGGAATGGGCCTCTCTGAGCTGAGTTGAAACTGAGAAGCGCGAGAATGGTGGGAGCGGATTGCAAGGAATTCCAATACAGAGAGGACCTTTGACCGGCAGATATGGAAAAAGACGGATCCGGAATTTGCCGAAGATGATCACCCTGTGCCACCATCGCCAGTCACAACCGCCGTTCCTTCTTCAAGGTTTCCCTCGTACCTTTGCTATTGCTTTTTATACTCACATCCCTGATTCAGCTGAACGATACTGCATAAGGTTCCTGTACGAATGAAGGGCACCCTTTCTTGTGGCGGTTTTTATTTATTGCCGGGCTTGAGCCTAACTCTCAGACTGTTCTGTCCAAGCAGCCCATGTCTCCTCGCTCTCACGGAACGGACATATCAACGAAAGTTAGTTCCAATACCCATGAGCAAAAAAGGGAGCATCACGGTAGAGTAACAGCTCTGTACGCTGCCCGTTTTTCAGGAAGACGTAAGATGTGATGGGGAGATAGTGTCGTGGGTTTGCAGTTGGTGCGTCCAATCCAGCTTCGTGTGCCACTACATTTAGCAGCAGAAAATCGCTCGTCGAGGTACATTTACAGGTGCCTTTGACGAAACGATGAGCATATCTTCGTAACGGGCGAGTCAACAGAGTGCCGTGGGATATGTCCTCGCGCTGAAAATTCCGATTTAGGATTCCCTTGACCTCAGTCACTTCATCTTTTCTGTTTTGCTATGGTGAAGCCCTTAAAGTGTAACTGTGCGTGTGGATGAAAGAATCATCATTTTGATGTGGGGTGGCAACTCTTCAAACCGATTTATTGTCCGTACTACCACACTTTCCTTGGCTACGCTCAGCTCAAAATTTCTCTAGTCTCCAGAGCACGTATCAGTAACAACCTCAACTCGTGCAAAACATCAATCAAATGTCGTACTCCTGTCTCGACCATTTCTCCAGTGAGCTTCCAAACCTTGACATCCCCTTCCATCGTTATCATCAGCCGAACCTCAGATCTACGGGGAGCCTGTTCATGCCAACATTACGGGCCGATTTCTGAAATCCCTTTTGTGAACATACGCATCCACAAAGGCCATTGACAAGAGGGGGTCTGTTCACCATGGTGCGTTTTTGGCCTCTGATGGTCAGGACGCTGTAAGATGGGGAGGATGAATTGCGCGCCAAAGCTGGGACTCTGGGAAATTCTTGACCTCTCCAAAGGGCTGAAGCGTGGGTCCGTCTTGTTATACCTCTTCCTATCGTGCTTGACTGACCAGTGGTCGTCCTCTATTTCCAGATTGGCTGATTAGTGCACGATCTGGAAGGTGCCTCTGAGTGACTCTGCATAGATACCACCTCATTATTGACGCCATTGTTCCGTGTATGCGCACGGCTGCATCCGCTTCATCCCTTTTTCATTACCCTCTTCTCCTGCCATGCCGTGAATTCCACGGACCTGTGCCCTTCGTGTATCTCTCGAATGTGCTGGAGGCTTAATTTCCTGGATCTCCCAGTCACATTATCCGCTGCGGAAGAACTGGACCGTGTCTGTTGGTCGTTCCGCCAGACTAAATCTTCTCTGAGTCTCTGTCAGCGAATAGTGTTGCGTGTGGATCCGGAGCTCGCCGTATGCGCCAGCGAGTTCAATGATAATGAGAGATGGGGAGGACGACGAGTGTGAGTGATCGAATCGCTCGGGCAAGAGTTTCCCATACAACGTACGGATATCGTTAATGTCAGCACTCTATGGCCAACGCGCTCGATAACTATTCATGCAGGAATATGACAAGAAGACAGAGTCGCTGGTGGTACTTACCGCGTTCACTCTGGTTTCGTGTGCCGCAGGTGAGTCGCCAGTGTCTTTTGATCGTTCCTCAAGCTGACATTCTAGATTTAAGATTGTATCGACTGTTGTCTCGTTTCCATTTTCTATGGCAATGCCCCTCGAGGGGAGGAACCGCGGATGACGGGAGGATGCATACACCGTCGTTCTGATGCAGGGGTGCCGGGGGCCCGCATATGTTTACCAGCTTTGTTCACTGTTATACTGTCCGCCTGTATATGCGCTCGGCTTCATTCACCTCTGCCGTAATCATCCACGTCATCCCACATCCATTGTCCCCATTTTTCTCCCTTAATAGGCGCGGTATGAGTTCCGCCACCCGGATCATTCTATCGCTCTCATAGACGTCACCGACCGTCACTCCTTGTAATATCCCAATGACGTCGACATGTCAAGGCGCTTCCGAAACACTGTGCCGCGCGGATTATATGGCCGTTTCATCTGACCCTATCTCCTTCTTAACCTGTGGGCATGTCGGGCGCACCATTGGCTGGATAACATGGCAGCTGGCTAGGTCAAATACAACGAGGGATGGGTATGACATCGGAGGATGACGCGAGGCTGCCCGCAGACGATATCGATGTCGACGTCTCTCACATCCCGCATTTATTCTACAGTCACTGAGCGTGCTTTATGTGCAATGAGGAAAAACCACCATGAATCAACGAAGCTGAAGGTATGTTCAAAAAATCAGTATTAATTAGTGCCTGAGGTGAGGGATGAATGGAACCAAAGCCCGAAGAACGTCTCCATTTATGATCGAGATACATCAAATCGAAGCCCAGTCTACTGAAAACCTAACATCGTCCTGTCGTCTACACTCGGATATAGTGTAATCGCTGCACAGCTTACCCCTGGTTCAATTCCCCGTATCTGAAATCAGCTTCGTGCTCACCAGCTTTTGGCGTTGTTGGTCTGGACTTGGCATCAAAGGTAAATCGAATACTTTGTGATTATTTTATATGATCGAGCGAACCATGGCAGTTGAAGGGCACAAGGGATAGTGAGCGCAAGGCCCATCGACGGCCATACTCATTCCCAACCCGCTGCTAAGAACCTTACCGCATCTATCGATACCTGATCTCCTGAAAGTACCTCCGTCGCTGTGTATATCCCTTGTGTTTCGTTGCGCTCGAAAACTTCATAAGTATCCCCGGTTCTGCGTTGATTCGGAAATTAACATAGCCAAAAGGTATAGCATGACCCACTGGCAAATTTCGAATATGGGCATTTGAACCTTAAGCTTGACGAGAGAATGGCATTTGTCAAAAATTATATATATTCTGGAGTCGCTGAGCATTGTTTGTGTGCGGAAAGAATGACGATAGATGTAGTAGATCTTTATAAGCACCGTGAAAGCTTATGATTCCAATGCTGTTTTTGGTATGCATTGAGCAGTAGCATCAGTACGGAAAGCGACGGCTCATAGAATAAAAGGATATTAACGCTGAAACACGAAGAAGATTCAGATACAGGGAATCGAACCCCGGTAGACTGATAACCCGGCACTTACTGCCAGTGTCCATGAGTGATCTGATCATCTTACACCAGTCTGGCTCGATAAGGATGTTGGGAATCGGATCCCAGCCTACAGCTCATTTTGTTCAACAAAGACCATGCACCAGAACCAACCTGTTATCTCTTTCGCGGGAGAGGACATATCTCTGGATTTATTACCATATGCCTCGAGAAGCGTGGGATCAACAAATTCAGATATAGAAGACGTCTGGTCTGCAGAGACGGAAAATGACGAGACCGGATGTTGCTGAAGATACTCTCCTTCTACATTACTCGGTGTCCCTCCCTCTTGTACCTCTGCTCACTGATTCCTTTGCCGAGCCGTATAAACATTGTTTTTCTCTTAGATTCAAGGTCTTCGCTTGAAGGCAGCTTTTTCTTCGGGAGAATTGTACGTGGCAGCGTTTTTCAAATTACCGACCTTGATACTGACATTGAGAAACTCTCAGACAGTCCAGTAAAACTTTGAGAAGACAGCCCGTGGGCTTTCACTGAGTGACCTTGTTTGTGCGCTCCGTGCTTCAGGGTGTACGGACGACGACTAATGACTGGCAGAAAGTTCACTTAGAGCTTTACCGCTACCGATGAGCGAAATGTTTTAGAGGGAGCGTCATGGAAGATCGGTTCTGGGGTAGTGTTTGTTGTAGGTAAGCTTCCTGTTGTTCGTTCTTGAGCTAACCCTTCAAATCCAGTTTCGTGTGCCGCCGTAGCTTATTATGTTCAATAGAATTACATCGCTCGGATATGGCGTAATCGCCACACGAATTTACTAGTTACCCTGGTTCAATTCCCCGTATTCGAAATAAGTCGAAAAAAGGAAAGATTTTAGCGTTTTGGGACGGAATTAGCATCAATATGAGAAGTCCTTTTATACAACGGTGCATGCCTTGAATTAAACGGTGATTCATTTTGTGTCAAGCTCGCTGAAGGTACATACAACTACTCAAGCGAAACAGGGATAGAAAGGGCACTTGGGGAGGGTGAATGCCAGGTGCAAGACTGCGATCATCATGTCTATTGTAAATCCCGTCGTCTGACCTATTGAAGCAACCTCCTGTAAATTTTTACTGGTCCCTGGATCACCCCTGGTTATAAAATGTAAATCACTTCACCTTGCCCTATTTTCATCGAGACATTAGGTAATTGTCCTTCTGCTGGGCAGAGATGCGGTTGACGTTGTCATAAAGACATCAGAGTTGTACCGTGTCCAAACAGAGTTAGCTACCAATAACCCTAAGGTCGAAAATGAGAGTGATCAAGAGTGTAGATATCACAGCTCAGTAGTGCAATTTGCGGTATCTCGGAGTTCGATTCTCTATCACTACCTTGCCGGAACGTAGCTAATTTTTTTAATCTCAAGTTCAAACAACTATGGACATATGGCCATGCGATCACGATTTTTGTATGCGAACCAAACTTTTCCCGTACACTCCAAAAGACACGACGACAGGTACAAACACTGGGAGTACCGGATTTCCTGAACGACGGGCAACGGTTGAAGGATGGAATCTTTCAAAGACTACAATGCGACCTGAAATGGTGTAAGCGCCAGTATGGACCTATGCACTTGTGGGTTCGATTCCCGCATTCTGATCTAACCGAGGTCTTGGAAATGAACGTTTTATGTGCAAGTGCTAGTAGGTTCCTGGCCTCGTATATGTTACGGACGCTGAGATTATTCGCATTATCCTTTTCCCGCCAATCCAGGGTGATATCATTGCACGGTGATATTCATTCTGTAGGCGGATATGTTAGAATTCCTAACCTGCATGGCAGATCTTTGATTCTAGTCTTAGGTGGTCGAAGCGCCTGACAAAGAAGCCTGCTCCGCCACTCATTCAACGTACTTAGAGAGCCCGAAACGAAGGGGGGAGAGTCCTGGATGGGATTTATTTCCATTGTCAAAAACGACGGTAACAGTCTGCAGCAGGGTCAACATTCTAATTGGCATCAGACATCCGTCTGTGTGAGAAAAAGAGCGAGCAAGGTATTACGGTCCGTGAAGTTAACGAAGAGTCGAGAAGAGGTCGGGCGAGAGGTCAAGCACTTGCGCAAGGGGCAGGCATCGCTGATTTGTGTATAGCAGGTGTGTGGTCACGCCGCCCGCATGCATAGGGAGACGACAGTACTGAATGCGACTTAGGCATTCTGGTAAATCTAATGTAAGGTAGGTCGCTGACATTTTAGCGCAATTTTGACAGGTTGAGCAGTGTGTTATCATAGGTTTGAGCCGCTGCCAGTTTCGACGTCCTTGTAATCGCAGGAGAGAGCAGGTGTCGGATAGCACGTATGTGCACTAAGCGAGGCTTTTAGAGTCGTGGCAAAGACGCGTCAATATGACGTGTCGTTGAGGGATTGACAAACCGCCGGTGGGTGTACACAACAGGAGCAGATCTGATGTCGATACCAGATCAGTTGAAACAGGCCGCAAGGGCGTCTACTGAAGAATGAGCAAAAGCAGGCAATCTTAGCAGCATGAGAAGATGTACACACCTCGAACATTGAGAAGGGGGGCCTATGTCGCTAGATAATTCCCGCTGCATCGAAGGTACCCTAAACCAGTTCTTGTCCCATCGGATATTCATTTGTATATGGTCGCGATATACCTTTTCCGTAATTGATATCTAGTAATTGGTACGATGCTATTATGGAATTAATTGGTAATCTCGCTGGGGCGTGATAGAAATCGTCGAAGCGGCTTCCCTCTTCATGGACGGGCTCATGGCATGATCCATGCTTCGTTGGATATGTCTCCCCGATTAGTTGACCTTTGTGAAATCCTTAATCTTATCAAAGAGGATAAGCAAGTCACTACGAGACTTACCAAGCCGCTATTACGGACCAGCACCATGGCGTAAGCTGGGATTGGTATCAAGAAGAATGAATAATATGTACGCCTTATCTTGGCATGATAGACTTCAGGGTCGGTTCAATCTTACGCGTCTTCGCTCTATATGATGGTGAGGAATTTTTAAGAATATGATGACATGTACGATGGTCAAAGGGCAGTAAAGCATTGAAGCATTTTTATGTCTGGGTCCTTGAGATTACACAATAATACATTACATATTTAGGATGAACCGAAGAATAGATTAAATGCCTCCCCTTCAAGAAGACAGTCTTCCAAGTTGAACAAAAACTCGACATCCAGCCCTTCCTCCTTCATCTTCACCAAATCACGGAGCGGTGAATCCCGTGCAATCGGAATAAGCAAATCTTGACGCGACCATATTGTTTTTAATGACAACCGCAGTGTTTTCAAATGACTATCTCCACTGAGTCTTGATCGTACCATTGCGTGAAACGCGTCTCCTTGTAGTAAAAGGCCACTTACCGCCCCTCGACATGGAGCATCCGCAATACGTAGCTTTTTTAAATTCGGCACCTTTCCCTCAGCGAGAGTCAACACTCGAAAGACGTCGCCTGCTGTGTCAGCGTCGACGAATATGTCGAGCCTTTCGAGAGCAGGAGATTGCCTCAGCATAGGGAGAAGGAAGCTGTTGACAGGTACAGGTATCGAGAAGGTGAGATCGGTCAAATCACATCCAGAGCGATGGATGAGGTTGATGATACGCGAGTATTCGATAGGCTCCAAGGTTCCCGGGAGGATACCAGGTAATGGCTGTGTTTGCGACGCGAGAATTTGAAATTCGTTGAGTGCTGGCAGGGTGATATAGTCCAAAGTCACCGGGATCTTAGTGATCCGACGCGCATTTTCCCACGTAAGGACAAAAGAGAGTTGTCGAAGAGATGTGTGGACCACGGATGGGTAAGTGATTCGCAACGACGGTTCGACGTTGAGGAAACGTGGGGGTGGACATGTCGTAATGACGATTTCGATAAGATGCTGCGAATTACGGAATATGGAATGTATCTCTGCAGGGTCGTAGGAACATACGTGGAATCGCTGAAGCATGCGCACGTTTATAGGCATATACGAATAAGGAATACGATGGAGAGTCGCTTCGGTAATGGGAGATGAAGAGAAGGGATTTTCATCAGCCATGCGATGGTGGTGTGGTGGTTCAAATTCACCGCTGACAGCGATGTTTACCGTTGATAAACGGATCAATGGTAGTGAGATTGAGGACAACAGTTCGGACAAAGCTTCAGGGCTGATATTGAGGTCCAAACTTGACCGGCGCTGCGAGTGCGGTACCAGTGCATGTAGACCATCCAGGCCATATCTTGAGTCCCAGTCCACAGCCAACTTTATGGAAAGATCCCCGGAAAGTGAGGCGTATTCATCGAGTAGGGTATCACTGCCATATGGCGACGAGATGGGAATTTTGGTCCATAAGGAAGGACATGAACAAGAAATCATTCGCCAGGTTGAACAAACATGCCCGAGGTCCCATGGACCATCGCACACGTCAGTGCTTTGAGAAGAGAGGAGTTCGAATATCTGGAGCAATGTTTCTCGAGGCAAACGACGTATTGGAGCGAGGAGGGCCTTACAACAGCCAATGTCCTGGAGGAGCCTGTCGCGCCGATCTCGGATTTAAAAAAAGAGAGGCTCAATGTGTCGCAGCTCGTGCTCAAGACGGGTAATATCATTCGTGATGGAAGCTTGAGAGATGTCGAAAGATGAGAATCCGGATCGTAAGAGTTCAGTTGCATTTACTGAAGGAAAGTAAGGGTGTATGGCTTCGAATTGACATTTGGCGCAGGTTGTATCCTGGAAGATGCCCTTGAGATAAGAAGTAGAGATTGACGATAACAGGTGCTTACCATTCTCCGTTGATTCGCCGGGTGTCTGAATAGATACGGATCAGAGAACGACTAGATCTGTGCTGTAAATGGTCTCAATGACAATTTCTCAACGACAAACTACATTATGCTCACCAAAGTCAGCGTCGCCTTTCGTTTGTGGTGATTATCAACGTCAAAACCGGCGAATTTGAATTTCCGGTGAAATATTTCAACAGCACGTGATGACGAATGTACCTGGGTCAAAACCTCGTACTTGTTAAGTCAATGTTAAGGCCGTGTGTTGATCAGAAGGATCGGAGTTAGTACAAAAGAGATGAAATACATACACTGCACTACGCTTGCCCAATGATTTGTTATCCTCGACGCAGCTTTCAGCGTCAGAAGTACAATCATCGAAAACTAAGGATATTCAAAACACCGCTGCAGGATAGCCGACATATCCATTCCTCTCATCCGACTCTAGCCCGCCATGTCCAGCGAGCGTCATAAAATCAACGTTTTCTTCTACAGTCTCGCCCTTCTCCAACCTCTTCGCGAAATCCGGATTCGCCACCCACAGAATACCGAAGAACACACCATCCACCTTGCCATCCTCGACATACAACGAGGCCTCCTCGCCCGTGAAAGACGCATTTGCAAACACCTTCGTAGCAGGATTCTTCACCAATAGTGCATACGTGCCGAGGACTTCCTGCTTCGTGCCGCGCCGAGTCCCGTCAATGACAGGATCCAAAGACTCTGCATACCTCACGAGTGCAACATAGGCGGTCCCGAGGCTGTCCAGTTCTGATATAAGGTACCGGAATGTATCCAAGGTTTCTTGAAGCGGCATTCTATTCTACTGATCAGCCAAGGTATAAACTTCTTGACACTTGTAATCACGACATGCCCGATATCATTATACCCCGCCACAGGGTTCAGCTTTATACCGACCCTTTCTGCTCCCCAGATATCTGCCGCGATCTTGACAACCTCCAAAGTGAACCGGACTCTATTCTGGACGCTCCCACCCCACTCGTCCGTCCGCTCAATCGAAGTGCTATCGAGGAATTGGTGGATCAAGTACCCGTACGCGCCGTGGATCTCTACACCGTCGAAGCCGGCTTCTTTTGCGTTCACGGCAGCCTGTTTCCATTGAGAAAGCAGAGTGTAGGGATTATCGATTGCGGTAGGGGTTATATAACCTGGCTGGCCAGCGAGGAAGAGGAATTGGCCTCCTCGAGCGGGCCAAGAGAATTCTGCGTTTGCGTGGTGCGTGGATGCGTTCATTTGCGTTTCTCTCGGGTTTGGATGCGTTCATCTGCGTTTATATCGCTGCGTGTTCATCGTTATGTCTGCGTGAAGTTAGATATGAATGCGAGTGAAAATTTAAGTTGCTGTGTCTTACCAAAACATCCCAATTTCTTGACAGTGTACTCGATCATACCGAGTTGGTAAGTACCTAATAGTGCTATGATGAGTCTTTGAACCATAGTAGACATTGAGTTATATACTTGCAAGGCCACAGAGGATGCTCAAAAGGCCAGCTAATGATAAAAAAGGCCTACACATGCAAGGGGGTGCCGGGATTGGACTTTGGTACACAACGTCGAAAAAACTTTTAACGGCCCTCGACCCCCAACCTACCTATCATATGACGTCATCGTTACCATATATAGCATAATGTGCCTGATGATCTCATCCGGCAGGCTCGATGCCGCACGCCATGAGCCGTGCCAAGTATATAGTCGAAATCCCACCTCGTTGTAACCAATGGTGCCTCTGGTACTAATGCATGTTGGAAAAGTATGTATGATAATGAGAGCACATAAAATTAATTTGATAGCTTGTGCAACTTGCAGGAAGTGAAAAGTGCATATATAAGTATTTGTACAGTCATAGCAAATGTTTAATAACCAAAGAACCCTTGAATGGGTTCAGATAATACACAGAGTACATCAATTTTGTATGAAAGTGTCCGCATGTACCTATATATAGGGTAAAACTATATGCTTCAAAAAAAAATTAGCGGCCCTTCGGGCCCAACCTACCTACCACCGGTGTGTACCGGTCCGCAATCCCGGCACCCCCTTGTACACATGTCAAAGACAGTGAACGCATGTCACGCACTTTGAGATCTCTGCGTTTACATCTCGAACGCATGCGTTCGTATTTGAACGCGTGCGTTCTAACATTTCACGCATGCGTTCATACACAAACGCAAACGCTAAGGCATCTCACGCATGTCAAAAGGTAAGAACGCACGCGTTACAAAGGAAACGCAGCGAACGCAGATGTGTGACAGGTCTGTCACGTTTGCGTTTCACTCAAGTTCAACTCGAATTTCACTTGAGAAACGGGTGTTTCGTCGTAACATGGCATCGAATTAATCTCCCTTATGAACCAGATACCTAAGATATCAAGTGCTTAAAGGGGCGCACGGTCAAATAACACAAATATCAATATATCAATCAACTACAAGGTTTTCCTTTTGTCTACAAGTCAGAGTCTGTATCGTCCCTTACCTCTTGCGACTATGTTTAGAAGGTGGTGCAGTATCTTTCTTAGGACAGCCAGACCTCAAAGCATGCGGCTCAGCCTGAATATCATCCGGGGCTCGGCGCTTGCCTGTAATACCTGTATGGCAAGGCAGCATCTTGGGTTTTGGACAAGTTACCTTTTGTGCTCGCTTGTCCTCTTCTTGTTTCTCTAATTCTACTCTATGCCATTGCGCAAGCTCTTCTTGATCAAATTCTGGCCCGACCCATTGCGATTTAGTCCAATTTCACTAAAGTCAATTGGAATGGACTTACTTCAAGTTCTGACTCGTTGCCTTCACGCGAATTTTTCTCTCCCTCCGGAGCGTCACTGCTCCAAGGATACCAACTATCCTGGTGCATACCAGCATCTGATCCCCACTTACATTGCTCGCTATGGCTACAC
The DNA here is from genome assembly GCA_030435635.1 of Armillaria borealis. NCBI lineage: Eukaryota > Fungi > Basidiomycota > Agaricomycetes > Agaricales > Physalacriaceae > Armillaria > Armillaria borealis. Next base: position 66,236 of record JAUEPT010000125.1, read on the forward strand.
CGAGTGGTGAGACTATGTGCATTCCCCCTCCTGGCGGCGTCTCTCTTATAATTTATGCAAGCTGTTTCAATAACCTCTCGCCCAGGTATGGATACCCACAGAGCAAACCATAGATAGCCTGCAGCCACGCGACGAAATAAGATTGACGTTCACTGTTCTGGGCGCTTATTTGATATTGATGTCGTGCTCTTTCATCCGGGTTTGAGCTGCTATCCATGTTGCCATACTTTCCCGCTGGTACCGACATCGAGGCTCATTCCAAACGTCTACATACACTTAACTTGTTCTACAGAACTCAAAACTACGAGTCCCTGATTCACGATAGCGAGCTTTGTGGGGAATTCGAGGATGATGATCCATCTAACCAAAGCAGGAGAGACTCTGGCGCAATCACTGGTCCTCTTTCAGAGATCAGCTGAAGGGTGGCGGTCCAAGGTATGCTCGTATAAACGACGTACGCTCTTTAACTGAGCCTTCTCTTGACACCACAGGCTTTCATTTTGTTCGTGGCTGCCCATCGTCGGTATGATCACTTTGTCATCATCATACCCTTCGCTTCTTCAATGAAATCCGACAGCGGAACCACAGTATACCTTCTTCTGCACTCTTCCACGCGTTGATCAAGGCAATGTAGCGCTCTTCCTGTTGTTTCCGTATACTAATTACATGTACTCTAAGTGGGAGTGGAAGTGCTGATACTAATGTCGATAACTGGACAAGCAACGCGCATTGGATTGCGCGTTTGAGTCGTTCGAATTTGGTCATACTTCGTCTTTCTCTCTCTCTATTACTACTGGGTACAGCCGGACCATGTCAGCTGTACCTCTCATCTCCCGGGAATTATCTCATATCTTTATTTGATACATCAGACGGTACCAATGGGACGGTGAAGTCAAATTTCATCGCTCTCATTCACGGCTTCCTTCGCATTCCAATTTTGATACACAATTGTTCGGCGCTGACTAGTAATCGTGCTAACTCTGGTCCTGCGGACTCCTGTACTGCCACACTCCTTAGATGTCTAACCGGGATCATCATCATTTCACTGTTAGATAGGTCATTTTCAGCCTTCTCCTCGTCCTTCCCATCATACCTGACATTCTATCCTTAACCTTACGCACCAAAGTATTCGTAACTCGTTGAGGTGAGCCTCCGCTATTTTCTTTCTTTTTCACTCACTTCAGACCTGAACCCCAACCAGAAACTCATTGATCGCAGCTTTATTTTATGGGTCAGTCAATGAAGATCAAATGAGATAGCAACTGACGCTCCTCAGTAGATGTACTCTTCTGTTTTCTGAATCACGGACTCCCGCCGCGGCATGATTCCTGCATAATATGAAAAATGGAGCCGTATATTGGATACCGGATAATCTTGATAGTGGTAGCTGGCAGGTTGGACTGGCAAAGTATATGATGTATCATAAAATAAATTTATTCAGTGCTATCCTATGAACTTGGTACGTATCTGCGGAAAAATCAGAGGCAATGGCAAAGGAGAGATAGAATGACTTACTAATGAAAGTCGAGGCGAGATACTGCGAGCCTCAAGACGAACGTCTGGAGCCCTGGTGGGTCAGCAAAGTTGTAGTAGTACGGAAATACGCCATTCGGAAAGATCAGTGTATTCAAGGAGACTCGAGACTCGAGACTCGAAGACTGTTTGGTAACGAGAGATGGGTGCCTTCCCTTCACTATGCCAGTTGAAGAAAGTACATTTGACATGAGATAGCTAGGCAAAAAGGATGGAGCAACGCGACGTGAGACGCGACGGGGACATGGAGGTAGAGCGTGGGTCGTGCAGTGATTTGTATAGCCGATCAATGTTTGATCGTGCACGGTGCCACGCTGTACTTAATAGAGTACGTACTGTACTAACATGCAGGAATCAGTAATTTCAGCTACAGAATCTATAAACGCATGTTATTGGTACAGGAAACCTTTTAAAGATGGGGATAGGAGTCTGAGAGAAGGGACGTGTTGTGTCACGCACGCAGATGATGTCACACATGCGAACGCAAACGCATTTCAACTAACGCAACTGCCTTTTATGGAAACGCATGCGTATGAACGCAAACGCGAACGCAGGTGCGAGAACGCAGGCTAACGCACCCACGCATTTGAATAACGCAGAATTCTATGTGCCCTCCTCGAGCGGCGATTGCTGAAGGAGCATAAACAGGCTGTCCCGAGGCGATTTGCTCGGGCGCATCAGGGTGGCTTAGGCGTCCAACTCAAGATTTTTGAAGATGTATTTCCTACGGAACAATGGTCTGACACTGTCGATACCATAGCTAGAAATTAGGCCATGTCGGAAGCGCACTCGGAAGAGAAGAATCAAGACATACCTAGGCAAATATCACACCTCCCTCTTTGTGTACAGCATCAGTGACCTTTTTCCATCCCCTGACCTGGTCGTCCGACCAGATACCGGCAGCATTCTGCCATTGCGAGCTATCTCCTGATATGAGAACTAGTAACGAAGACTACGAGAGAAATGTGTACCTTTGTTGCACAATGAGAATACTTTCCGTGGCAATAAAACCAGCACCTCCCGCGGCGTGCTGTTGGTAGTATTCGACGTTGATACCGTTGGGAACGCTCGTGGACACGGAACGGTTACGTGTCGTGGCAGACATGAAAATCCTGTTCTTGAGGGCGATATGTCCAAGTTGAAGGGGTTGGAAAAGAGTCTTGAGGTTCGACATTGGTGTACTGCGAGAGGAAGGCTGTTGGTCGTAACCAATGAGGGTATGCTATTTGTATGGATAATGCGTCGTATCATTCGATTCCCACGACGAGTCACGAAGCGTGACAAGGAAGGCTGACAACATCGCTACTATTCATTCTGATAGGGCGAAAGCCGGGGAACAAAAAAGTTTGACCCATGAACAACACGAGTCGTGATGTCGGTTAATGCTCAAGCCGGTGGACTTTCGTCGATGGATGCTAGCGAGTCGGAGGTCGTATTACAAATTTGAATAGCTTTCCGCACCCAATGACAACTTACTACAAGCGTGATCAGAGACGAATAGTTGTATGAAGTCATCGGGGGTCCCGTTGTTTCCCTATACGAATACAAGGCATCCTTAAATCGCGACAAAGGGAGACATATGATGACACATACCGTGGACTAGTAAACAAAGTGAAGGATAGTTGTATTCATTGGAAGAACGACGACGATTCGTTCTAGCTAAGAACTTGAGAGCCTCCGAAGAAATCACTCGTCTACCTTGACGGTGAACTAACCCTAACCCAGCCAAAGTCGGGTACGGAGCGGCAAACCAAGCTGGACTTCAGCTAGCGCGCGTTATAGGAAGGCGGTCTTCGTGCTGGTAAAATCTTGTGAGATATATCGCCGGCAATCCTTCGGCGTTTTGAATGGCTGAGCAGTACGCTTCCTGGCGCGTCTCCTGGTAATAGAGGATCCATAGGCCGAGGGATTTACGAATTGCAGGTCGGTACGCACGATATACCTCCAAAGAATCGTCGTCAAAAAGGGACCAAGACCATCTATTGAAGGATGAGTAAGTCAGACAGCCATAATATTGATAGCACAAGAAGGCACATACATTGTAGCTGCATTAGTTTGTTAATCGGTTCTCATCGATAGAGACGCAGCTCTTGAGAGGCCAAATAGGCAAGGAATCACGTCTGAATCAGATTGTATGCGCGTCAAATTACAAGTCGAGACGGATTTGAGACCATACTTGTTGGATTTTAGCCCTCCATCTATATAGGCGAGCTTCTGTAAGAAAAATCATCAGATAACCGTCAATCGTAGAGAGGACGACTTACGGTGGCTACTTAGTGAACAACCCTTCTGCCGAATTTCAAACGCTTCTACGCTTATCCTTATCCCATCAATATCTATCGGCTTCTGCGGGGGACGAGAGCTTCGACATGTTCTGCTTGGAAGCCACTCGCCGGAAACAAGCTAGTCGAGTCGTCGCATTGCATACCTTGTCCCTTGATTCAAGAATACGGAACGCAAGTTTCGAACCTTTGAGGAACGATGGTAAGCGTGAGTCGAAGAGAGAAAGCACAGCCTACCTATCGCATCTTAGCCTGTACATCCTTAATACTCCAGCCATCGTCTTTGCAATCTCCGTAACCTCAATGAACTTCCGTGACGTCGGAATGGGGCACATACGCCTGTATCTTGGCGCCTTCCGGACTTACATAGTCGTTAAGCTCGTTCTCGACTTCGATGTCTTCTTCAGGCATGCGTATGGTTTTGAACGGCCATACGAGTGTAATTAACTCTGCACCTGAGGAATAACGGTATCCTACCTGTGATCCTCTGGTCCGGGCTCACGATAAGGGATGACTAGGGCTGGTGATCGATGACTGACTATCAGGGTCTCGTTGTTATCCTATATGAAGCCTAGAGTCATGAAGCGTGACGCGCGAAGCTTGAAGCAGGGAGTGGTGCGCTTCCGTTGACTAGAGTCTAGAAAACAGCGTAATACGGCAAGAATGCCGGACTTTCCGGGATCCATCCGCGCAATTATTAGATGCATCATAATAGCTGCATGCAAAGTTCAGAGAATTTGCCTGGCTTATGAAGAAGAGAGCGAGCATACCATGATGGTGAAAGGCGAAGGCTCGGAGGACAACGTTACTGTCACAGTCACGAACGCGTCCGCCACGTGCGTTACTATTCTTCTGACACCAACACTCAAGTTACTCAAGAGTCAACGCCCGTTTTTGGTAAATTGGGACGACTTCAAACATTCGCCCTAGAGTTGCGCTTTCAATAAAAGATTCACAGATCCCTTTATTCACGACATATTCTCCGCCAGAGGTTCGGACAAATTTCGGAGAAGCCTGAGGTAAGACACCAATGACCGGTGACCATCGATCCTCGCTGTGTAACTAGGAATGGGTGTTGGAGAGTTGGTTGAACGCGTTTCAGAGGTGCATGAATATCTTATCTCTCGAATGAGGCCGATTCTTGCATAATGCTCACTCTGAGGTCTGTAGGAAACGAACATCATCCCGGCGCTGGAGGCTGAAAGATGCGGCAACATCGTTTGCCACGGAGAACTTTGTGCCAGCGCGTACAATACCGGGAAACTAGACGACATGAGCTGTGGGTCCCTCTATTGGTGCCGACGTAAACCTTATTGCGGTTTCCGGTCCGAAACTTCAGCCACACTTGATATCGATCCTCCATCATCGATATACCAACACGCAACCGCCTCGCCCTCTTGCACCTTACCGACATGTGAGTAGGCCCAGATACGGGACTTGCGTGTGTACTCATTTATTATACTCCAGAGATCTACACATTATGGACCCATCGTCCCGTCTTCCATCGGAGCTTCTTCAGAAAGTCTTTCAACACTATCTATCTGATCGCGAAACACCTGTCCAATCCTTTGATCATTCTGACGGTCTTTGGGTTATCGGGCAAGTTAACAGCACCTGGAGAAATGCAACCCTCTCTAACGCGTCTTTCTGGTCGACTATCCACGCTACATTTGCATATCCGCCTGATCCTGCTACCGATTCCTCCGATCGCGATGCGAGCAGATTATCAAGGCCCGTGGACCTAGCTGCCATTTTCAATGGAGAGGAGATTAATGACAGTCATTACAATGGCATACGCAGCGTAGTCCTCACCAACAACGTTATCCAAAGTCTTGGCTGTATTCTCTCTCGCTCGAGAGACATTCCACTCTCCGTATACACCCGCTTCCCCATCCAAACACCCCAAAATACGATCCCTCAGACCTGGAGAACGTTTTTCTCACTGCTTACCGCAGAATCCAGCCGAGTTCAATGCTTAGATCTCATAGTGCCCACTCCTATCTGGGACGATTTGGCTGTTATCCTACCATCACGTTTTCAGATTCTCCAAAAGCTGCACGCTACCATCGAGAGCGGCCCTGAGTTCACCCCAGTCATTTCTTGCTGCCCGACTCTCCTCGATCTTGCTATCCGAACAGTACATCGTTCATCTGCGAGTCGCATCAATGATGCAACTCGCGTTAATTACAGTTCTATTCCGATGCCGCACCTGCATCGTCTGGAATTAGTATATGCTTCATCCTTCCTTCATTCCATGCATGCACAAAACCTGAAGTCCTTGACGCTCATATGCAATTACATCGAGGCGTATCTTTCGCACGCGTCACCCCTCGCTGACTTCCTCCACCGCTCCAAATGTGCTTTGACAAATCTCGATTTGTTTGGCGTGGCTCTGTCGACGAGCTGTTGACTATCCTCTCTAGGATACCAACGCTTGAGTCGTTTACATGTCGCAGTGACTTGAATACGGTCTTCTATGAAAGGATGAAGTCGCCGTCCACAATATTACCTAGGCTGCGAGCATTTTCCCTTCAAATTAGGGAATCCATAACTCGTCTGGTAAATCTTAGTCGAGGTACCAGACCCGTTGCAGATGCGACGTCCGTCATTGATATGGTTGAGTCTAGGCTGTCGGGCGGTATGTTGAAAAGTGTTGACATTAGGTACATTATGGTGGATTATTTGAGTGAAGGGTCAAAGAGCAGACTTTCCAACCTTAACGCGACTCCCTGTGTCGCAGTTGAGATAGAGAAATTCTCCGATGACCTCGTACAGTCCCGCATTCGTCGGTATATTAATGCTATTGGTGCACGGTAGGAGAACAGGATATTCTCTAGTTACTCAGTAGCATCGACAAAGAGGGGAATCATTGCTGTATGAGTGTTTAAAGAGTAGATGGTCGAAATGAAATGATTGTACTTTTATGTTTACAGATTGCTGAATGGGAACTGTCATTTTCTAACCTGTTATATTCCCCGAACATCAACGAGCTTCGCCCAACCTCAAAGAGCTCCCGCAACATCTGCGATGCCGCATCACCACTTAACGTCCTCCAAACGTCGTAAAGCACCCTCGACCTTCTCTTTATTCCCATATGGAGTGTCGTATCCGAGTGTCCTCGAAGACGCAACGTGCATGAGGTGTCTTGTGATATCGCAGAGGTGCTCGAATAGGAACGCGCTATTATCTTAAAACGGTTTCTCCACTTTCGAACCGATTGAGGATGGAGAATGACAAGAAGCGGTGAGCGTCAATTTCTTCCTGCGTTTGAGCAAAGACTTGAAGCCGCTCCACCATCCAGAGCCGACACGATGAGGGTGACATTCGGTGCAGCCGGACTCGAGATTAACGTTCTGAAGTTGTGCTCGGTGAAGGCATACGTATATAACAAAGAACGTCAGAAAGAGACCGTTCGTAGAGAAGGACAGCTTATGTGAACGAGCGAACAAAAGTCCCTTCTGCAGATTCTCAGGTCTCCTTTTCCTTTTTCGATCCATATATCTTGCATGCACACACATAGAACTCCACATTCTACTACCTTCCGTCCTTCATGGCCATGTTTGCAGTATCTAAAGCTCAGTCAACCGTTGATCTTAGGAGCTCTTTGTCAGGTACTTTTGCTAGGTCTTCATGGACCTTCGAGTTCCGACGGTAAGCACAAGTCTGAGAGAAAGATAAAGGATAAGTCACCCGCTCGATAATCCGGCTGGATGGGATGCTCAGTAGCCTCGACACTATTATGAAGTTCTGTTACGGCGGGGCTTCTCCTCTCGTGGTTTTCCTTCCTCACCGCCGGACTCTTTAACTCATCCTTCTGATATGTCCCTGCCACCTGATTGACCATATGCCTTCGTGACGAATTCGAGGACTGCGATGACATTCGGGTTGTAATCGTCGACTGGTATGGAATAAAAGAGAACTTTTTTCAAAGTCTCCGGCTTTGAGGGAGGTAAATTCAAAGGTCAAGTCGCCCGTCCTGGTTCCAGGTTTACTCGAGTTATAACTTTGTACATGTGGTGGTATATAGATACTCTCCCGACGGGTTTCCTGTTGTGCCCCACGACCAGAGCATAGTTCGAAATGATCTTTGACCCAGATCGCGCTGTTATCCTACAGAGCAACAAAAGGGAGAGATTTGGATAAATTATAGAAGCAATAACCTTTCATATGGGGAACGACATCAAGAATATTGAATGTGCAGGATATATCATGGGGATTTTACGGGAGATTTTACGGATCATAATTATTTCACGCAAAGTTTAGAGACAATTTTCTTGCTTCTGATGGCGATAGAAGGAAACTCGGACGGTGCGTTACTGTCACACTGGCAGTCACGAACGCGCCCACCACGTGCGCGATTATTCCGATTGGTTTCAAATTCTTCCTTTACGACGCCGTTAGCGTCTTTGACCGTCCACTTCATTCGGCCGTCTCGCCTTTACAAATGTATATGTGACATCTGACATTAAGAACAGATCTGATGTGACGGGTTGTCTCTCGCAGAGGCCCCCAAAGGGCGCCTGAGGTATCACCGGGGTCTGTATTTTCAGGTCGTCTAAGGGTCAGCCTGAGAAGCGTATGCCTCGTCTGTTATTTGAACAATGTCTTCTTTATATTCTAGTACTTATATTTACAGCGTAGGAAGCTGCTCCCATGTGATTGTGATCAGGCCGAGATGGATAGCACTTGGCGCAGAGAGTGATTCCATCAAGGTATCTGTGAAACTCGTCGTTCCTCAAAGTCCTCTCTTCACGGACTTTTATACTATAGGATGTCTCTTATTACGTCTTTATGGACAAAACGAACAGGACCGCATTCTCTTCGATGCACTTCTGCATCCAGTTGTGATTGGTATCGCTTGACGACTTGTACTATTCAATCAATTGTTGGAATAAGGATCGCGCGCTTCGGGTCAGTTACCTTGCCTTTATAATCCCATAATACTCATTTTAGAGACGTCGAGTAGGGCTTCGCTCAAGGCTAGTAATATGACACCGCATAATCTGAGTTATTCATTCCGGTAAGCATCTTCTCGCTTGGGCAATCCCTTTTTAAAACCTATTCAATCAACAAAGAACCATTTCAACGTAGTGTTCGGCAACCCGAAGCTTCCCTCTTTCGCTAATATCTGCCAAACTGAATACCGATAATTTGTGAAACCCATCAGGTCCCTTCCGCCCAGCCACCCAGAATGGATCTTGACGTCTGCAACTACCGAGGAGCGTATAACAACCGTCAGATATTGGGAACGCATGTCCAGCGACGACTTTCAATCTGTGGATTTCCCCCGTGTTATCTTTGACGACCAACTCTCCCTCGCGACACTGTCCTGAGCTGGATATGTCAGCCAAACCTCGCACATAGCAAGAATCGATACAGGGCCCATAGTACAAGTCAATGTAACTTGTATCCCTCAACCCACCAGTCGAGCGGTCTGAACGCCTAACCCCACCATTCGATGGAAGTCTTTCTGTCATTATCTGCGTCCATGAAGGTCTCCAACGCTTGTGGCCGTTTCCAGGTTTAGGGTAGAAGAAGAGAAAATGCATCTGGGACCAATGCTGCATGACATTTACGAGCGCTGTCCAAGCATCCTCTTCTGACTGCTCCCCGTCATATATCGGAATATAATCCGAGTAGAGAAGGTATGCCAGCCCTGCAACTTTATCCACGGGGTTCACTGATACCCGACCCTGCATTTGCGATAGGACGTCGAATACAGAATCACTCCTCCGCATCTGCTGCAATGACGCTAGTTTGTTGCAGAACTCGACACGTATCTCTTCTCCCATCGTACCATCATCAAATGTCTCCCCAACGATGATCATGTCCTCAGGGATCTCCTGTAGTGTCCATGCCCGCCTGAACCAACAGCGATCACTGTCGAAGTCGCTTGGCTGAAGACTCAGTGGGCGACCCAGTCCGCTGAAGTAGCCTGCGACTGGCACGTCTCGGTACACGGCACCGATGGTGGGGACATCCACCTTCCACTCGTCCACGCGCAGATCCTCCCTTCGCCCACCCGGCTGCCTCAAACATAGAACATCCAGCCACACGTACTCCGCTCCGAGGTTCAACATCTCGATCCGGACCAGATCAAGGTTAGCGTCCTTGGGTATGGGCACAGGCCATTCATAATTGTTGATGGGTGTCCACACATCCAAGCGGTCCTTCTCGCCCATCCACGCATGTGATATCCCCCATGGATATACGCGGGCGACCCAAAACGGCACCACCCGATTAGCGTATAAATCCCACACCCGCCTAGGTGGCGTTTCCCTCCCTTAATCCTTTTATCAATGAGCACGTTTTGGCGCATCTCGTAGTCTTCCTCTTGGTGGATGTGCAATGCTTGTTTGATGGTGGAGACGTCATGCCAATACGGCCGCAAATAAGCGTATGCTGTTCCAAAATCAACGTCTCCGTCGTTATAGGCTTCGAGAACCGAAAGTCCTACTTCCTTGGGGAAATGACGTGGATGGACAGTAAGCACTTGGAAGAGATCGTCACGACCTTCGCAGTGGGATTCAATACTGGAAGCCGTCCCGAGTATTTTGTTGAGCCTCCCTAAGACTTCATCAAGGCCGAGGTCAGAGCAGTGAGTGTTGGCCAGAGCCTGTGGTATGACTGGCTTTGTGCCAGTGTACGACCGTTGCTTTGGCACTACAATTCTAGATTCCTCCAAGCCGATCTCCGTCAAGGAAGAGAGGGCGACAATAGGAATATTGGTTTCCTTGAGATACCTGTCATGGAGGTCTTCGGAGGGATTTTTGGAGGGATCGAATGGCATGATACGGTTTCTATCAGCGTAGGACCGTTCATTGAGCACCGGAGTGATATATTCTGATTCTCCGGTCTCTTCGCAGGTGAACAGAATCGGCTAGGAAAGACCGTTATAAGCGACACGCGTCTCTGTGCATTGGTGTAACTGCTTACCGGTGTGTCGCCTTGTACCAATGTATCTTCCGACCTTCTCTTCCAGTGATTGGTGGTATTTTTGGCTATTGGAGATAGAATGAGTATCACAGGCATTGAAAGAGGACGACGACACAGACTGAAATTCATTGCTCGTGTAGGTGACTCCAAAGTTGCGGTCGCTGTTCAGTAGAGTTATAGAAGCTCTACAAAAAGCCTCTTCCACTTTGTGATTTTTATGCGTTAACCATTACGGCTGATTCCTGGCGATTTTATTATCTGCGCAGATACAGGAACAAATTGTATGCTAGGAGGTCCGATTACGGTAGGAGATGAGGACGCAGGTGACGACATCCCTATGATATTTACGTGAGTTGCCAGTAGTCCAAGAAAGTACAAAGACGTGCTGTCGATTTACATGTGTACCTAAAAATTTGATACACCAGAGCGTGCATGATACCCATACATAACCTTGATACGTGAATGAACTGTTCCTGTATAGCATTGTTACGGTTTCAATATATCGTGTATCAGAACATCACCGCATGCTGTTCGCCTGCCGATTCATTGTACTCACGAACCTCAAAATATGTTGATATGCATCGAACGACGGAAGCTTGCGGTGTGCAGTGATCCGCGGTGATTTTTTCTCCATTATGATTATTTGATCTACCTGTGTATGTGTTTCTTCTTTCGTCTTTGAAAGATGATAACAGGCGGTGTAAAACAGCGTGCCAATATCTCTATACACCTTCGGTCCCTCTCTCCTAACTTGGTATACAATTCACTTTCTTTGTTCGTTCCCAAAATACCACGGAAAACCCTTCGATCTTTGAAGGGATTTCCCTTCTGGATTTAGTACTCGAATCCCCAATGCAGTATAAACTCTCAAACACGAGACTCAAGAGGCTAGTACGTCCGAGATATAAAAGCCAATAATAACCTCGCCAGTTCCGTGCCTGGATTCCGGTACGGGATTTTCATGCGAAACTGCAGAAAATGGGTGAAAGTATTTGACACACTAACACCTTCATAACGAAACAATATACAGTGAACAATTTTCGCATAGTGATGGTAACTGGTGCTCCACCGAGATGAAGAAAAGGAGCAAGCCACAGCTTTCGCATACTCTGAGGCTGCTTCGCGGAATCGAACCATGGATCAACAACTTAACATGAAATCAACACTGCAAGACCATTCGTCCAGAAGCACGATAGACAGACTTCGTAGCATGTCTACTCTGGCAATAAATATTGTGAAATGAATATACTATCTGTCCGGCAGGCATGACTTTCTCTCGAGTAACGAGAGCAAGGAACAAAGAAAGATGGACATTGCCTCTCATAAATATAACCGCCACAAGGAAACGAACTCTAAACACCCCCCACACAAGCATCACTAAGCGAAATCGGGATCCCGCAAAACAGTAAATTTTTGTTGTGTAAGTAGCTCCAGATCTGAATTCACCAACGACAAAAATCAGCAAACACATATGCGGAGATTACATTTGCAGGCCGACGAACCATTACAGAGAGTTTGTACAATAATTTATTATGGATTTGTTGGGGATGTCAATGTACGTCATCGTAAACCGACTTGCTTAACTGGATTCGACGCCGGAAAAACATTGGGTTGACAAACGAAATAAGGATGCATGATCCGTACGGCGCAATATCTGTCCCATCCATATCTTCCGGCGGATCGTTATCCACCTCGGGGATTGCTACGTCGTAGTCGCCGAATTCTTCTCTCGCAGTCCACCCATGTCGTGGCTGTAAGCACAGCATTGTGAAAAAGTGGGACTGTCAAATTTTTACTGAAAATAATCGATTAATAAATGAATATTAATAAGAAATGGAAAGTGCCTTTATTACCTGAAAATATTCACTTCTACCCAGCGCACGCCCATCTAATGGGTAGAAGACCTGAGGGTACGTCTCCGCTTGGTCGTGAGATGACCTGCAAGCACGAAAATCAGCTTCAGCCTTGTCGTGAAGGAGTTTACAATAGCAGCAGCTGTTTGGTCGGTCTTTGCCGCTCTTTACTCTTCCCCACCCTCCAGGAACAGAGGCGCACAACTTGGTCCCTGAAAAAGCTCATACAAGCCACAAGCCCGCGCTTATCACATCTGAGTGGCTTCACTGAATGTCGATCATTAGACTAAGCCTCGTCGAGAGAGTCGACCGAAGGGAACGAGAACTAGGCTCCCCCACTTTGAGGATGAACCACGTGGAAGGAAGACGAGCGTGACTGGCACGTCAATAGATTCCCCCATCGATAACGACATTTAACATTCCCGGAAGATAGGGAGTGATCCCCACACTGGTGAACATTGATTTGTACGTGAGCTAATTCCGCTGGGTGCAAGCGCGTCTCTTGGCAAAGGATGTCAAAATGTGGTCAGCGTCGAGGAGGACGACTCATATTTATGCTCTCTCGAATTCGGATCCCAATCGTCTCTTCCTTCTCCGTATTCCCCCTTTTTTCCCCACCAACCTGCGGGAGAACTTGCGTACACCCAGAATCATGAACCATCTCCTTCGGCTATTCCTGCTATTCCGAATCAATAGAAGTGCATTCCTGGCGGAGATCCAGTCCCATGAAGATGGAATGAAATCTTCGAGGCCAGACAGTGAGCAAGAGTCTAATAGAAAAGGGATAGGTCTACCGAGATCTGTATTTCGCTAATTCACACCTTTTGTTATCCTCTACTGTGCACCCTGAACCATTACAGTAAGCGCCTCCGTCTCTGCTTGCATACGATGTCCTCCAACGCCAACGTCTTCATCTTGTACTTCTGTGTCGTCCCTACCGATGCGTCTATGGGCCATAAAGCTTGAAGGATGACGAGGACTACAAATGCCAAAAATTCCTGACCAGACGACGATTACGGCCGCAGTTTTGAGCCATCAGGAAAGGTATAGAGTAACAGTCGGCGAGTAATGGTCTGGTTAGAAATGGTCCTATGATAGTGACACATTATGCACCTGACGAGTTACGGTATCCTGCCTGTCCGAGCCCGATCTGAGAAATGCCAAGGCAGGCTTATCTCAACTCGTACTGATTTCGTTGAACGACAGTTCATGATACCTTCATGCGCATATTCAGAGAATTTTTCTCAGTTGCACGCCGCAGAAAGTATTACTGGGGGTGGTGCATGCGACACATTCAGTAGTCGCGATATATATTGATGCCAAAGGTTGATAGGCAAATTGTCGCGCACTTTGGCTTCTTAATGGGCTCGACGTCCACAGAATGGAGGCAAGAAACTTTGAATTTCGTCTATCTGTGGAGAGTGATAAGCTAGAAGGAACACGAAAGGGAATAGACAACGCACCTAGGCTGTGGTAAGAAAGAAGGGAAGGAGGTCAGGGTTCGAAATGCTTGGCGGCCGTCTTACCAAACAATCACAATTCTCGGATCGATGTGCCGAGGCCATCGACCGTGCTGCCTTTCGTCAACCTCACCAAACTTTCACCGTGTAAATGTAGTTGCCTAACGCTTAGAATGCTGGGTTCATGGACATCCAACGTCAAGGTGGGATACGAAGTGTAAGAGAAAGTGACATACAGTTCGAAACGTCCTTCTCATAGCGGTACGAACTACTAGCGATACAGGAACGAAGACGGACAAAACACCACCTGAGTCCGGGAAAATGCAACGATAGTTATATTTACCAATATTGCATTCCATAGACAGTGAATTAGCACTCTAAAATGAACACGTTCGGGAAAGCCGTTGTCCTACACGGACAGCCTTGCTCCGGTCCATCCGGCCGGAAATATATGAGACTGGTCAAAGTCCCCAGGAGCCAAAACCCGTACAATCCCGCAAGTATTACGTTCTCCCTGAAACTTGTCAGTGAACCACGGTTTTATCTCCCCCACCTCTCCAGCTATGTCACTGATCCTCTTTATTGAAAACTTCGGAGTTGTTGGGCTTTCACGAAAGTCGACTTCGATTGCCAATGAAGCCTGCTCTGTGATGGAGAATCCGTTCATGTAGTTGGATATGATAGGTGAAAGAGTCCCTTCGTTTTCGATGATTGCGGTTTGGGCGATGTAAGCGAGGTATTTCCTATCCCGGAGACTAATATTGGCTGATGTGATTGCCATTCGTTAGAATTGTTTTGGGACCCTAGAATGTCGTACTCACACTTGATACATTTATCTTTGTGCTCCGACTTCCAATGGGTCTTTTGACACGACATAGAGCAATACTGAACACTTTCACACCGGGAACATGATTGCATGTTCCTTGCGTATGGGCGTCGGCACTAGACAGAATGCAATGAGAAAGAAACAATGTCTAAAGAAAGAAGACTCACTGCAAAGCAGACATTAGGAAGCTTATCGCACCCCTCCTTGATCACGTTACGATTCTGACTCAACGATTTCAGATCTTTCCAAGCGCGAACCATGTCCGATGTATAGTCTCTAGTATCCACAACGATACCTTTCTTGTCCAAGGAAACGATAGAGCGAGCAACGCAGTGGGTGACTGATCTGTAGGAGGTGTAGAGTATAACGCAGTCGATGATCAAGGGAATCAGAGGCCTGCACGCTATAAACCTCATTACGCGGGAGAAGGGGCCAGAGACGTAACAGTATCTCTAAAACGTGGTTATCGACCATCGCAAGGACTACAGGGAGATCGCAGTATGGAAGACTGACGCGGACGAAATCCACACTGTCGGAAAGCCGCATCCAAAGTTTGGAATATGAGGGAGGTACGACACGCATGATCGTCGCAGCGTATTTTCGCATAAGAGTGCACGTAAACCTTACACTCTCCTCGTGTATTATCGCTTGTCCAAGAATTGGCGACTTGCACATGAGGCGCATGAGATTCAGGCAATAACCGTTGAGGTCATCATCGTTATACCGAACACCATCAACGTAGTCTTCCAAAACTGAGTTGAAGGAAAGCCTCGCCGTCTCCTCTGGGTCCACTTCTAACGGGAACCTCCCAACCCATAGCGCCTCTTGAAGGACCATAATAGAATACAACAAGGAGCTCAAATTACGTACCGCGACATGGCAGCGGGAACGACACGATTCCCGCCAAAATTCAACAAGGTGAGGATGCAGTGCAATATCGGCGGTAATGGTTTTGTAGTAGGACAAGTGTCCGGCGAGGGATCGTAGACACATGGCGGTCGTAGTCTTCATAGCCGTTAAATCAATGTCCGGTATTGATTCTGACACTGAGGGACTCTTGGGAGTGCATACAGCAATGAAGTGGAGACTCCAAGCACGTATCACCAGCCATAGACCGAGAAAGTCGCTGTTCGCATCAGCAAATCCCCGGCCCGATTCTGGATGATAACAGTAGTCGAGACCCCTGCAGATGGCTCGAAAACATGCCATCGCCATGATAGTGGAGGGCCTGTTTACTGAGTTCCTATGACTCGAGGGAATTTTGTTCGGGGAAAGGTGACGTTGAAACACCTCGATATATGCTGGAAGTATCTGAGCTCCCGGAACCTCGTCTAAAGCGGAGACGGAACCATTCATTGCCTGTTTCTATGCACAGAATAAGCGGAGTGGGAACAGATGAAAAAAGCGACCCCAGACCTTTCTTTGAATGGCAGCATCGACGAGTCGTGCTCTCGCAAGCACAGCAGGATTGGTAGGCATGGAGGAACCTCCTCTCAAAGGGCTGGAACACAACCGACAAAGACGGGCAGGAGTTGGTTTGACAAAAAGGCCAATGTAGTTCGGATGAAAGAAGAGGTTTTCCGAACAGCCCTGAAATATCCTTATTGGTGCTATTATTAGGGGCGCCTGCCGAGCCGTTTCATCATCCCCAGAAATTATCCTAAGTACGAACGGACATCTCCGTACTTCA
Source organism: Armillaria borealis (assembly GCA_030435635.1). Classification (NCBI taxonomy): domain Eukaryota; kingdom Fungi; phylum Basidiomycota; class Agaricomycetes; order Agaricales; family Physalacriaceae; genus Armillaria; species Armillaria borealis. The sequence continues at coordinate 82,816 of JAUEPT010000125.1, forward strand.
TGCTTAGCAAGGCCTATCAGATAACGTCAGTAACGTACCGAGATTCGGGGGACCAACCACCAGGCTAACAATCGCGCCCCAGAACGGCTTCTTCCTATCTCGCACTCTTAGACTCCAGGGACGACACTGTGTTCTTGCGACACTGATAGCAAATGAAGGAAACGACCCTAAGAGGTAATAGCGATGGAGATTCTAGCAAGCAACCCCATAGATGTTATCCTGTGGAATTTGTGCTTTCTGAATCGTCTGAGGAACTTTGTATTTTTTATGAAGATACATGATTCATGGTAGTTCATAGTGTATTTCACGGCGGGACTACAGGTTCTCTCGGTCAAGAATCAGGCGGCCCTGTCTGAAACGCAGTGAGCATACGACCAACCGCAAAAAATAAGAGATGGCCTACTGTGTAACGGAAAACCCACCTCTGGGAGAGTTCGTTCCTACACTCCGGATTAGAGCTTTAACACGCTTCCAGGAAGTAGAATACTCGGCTGATCACGATTCCGACTTTGTCTCCACCAATTTCGACCCCACTTGGCACTTGCCTAGCGAAGAGAACAGGGTCCGTAATGATAGTATGCACTCAGCTATGGGGACTCGAACACCACACGGCGACTACAAGGTAGCCATCTCGGCAATTAATAGCGCAGCGTTATGGTATCTATATCAGAGTTAGAAACATCAAACGTTCGGATATGGGTTAACGGCCAGTGCAGTTGACCAGCTATCGGTTCAATTCCCGATATCTGAATATGGATATCACAGATAATATCGATTTTTTAACTAGCTTCCGGATCCCCATAATATAGTACTGCCGAACACGAGTGTTCAATAAGTGAAAATTCCCCTTGATTCCCCGACAAGGTGATACTCGCCTTCCTCATCCGTGTAGACGTTTAAATGGTTTTCTTCGATAATGCAGTTATCTGGGCAGTCCGAAAGCTAGAAATTCGGAGAGTGGTATTACTTGCTTCCAAGTACGATCACATATAACATGACCGATAACTGTCACTTTTGGGTTCGATCCCCCGTTTCCGAGTGTGATACTGATATCACCGTAATATTTTACGCTGGTTTCCCCCGCGTACACCCGTTTATTTCAGCTGTCATTTAAGTCCTTATCTCTTTCCGTGTGGAGTCAGAACTGTGTTGAAGATCCCATTTGCACCTTTCCGATTTTTAATCATAACGTTTGCGTAGGAGTGTAGTGGAGGGCCTTGAATCGGCAGAGAAATGAACGTTCACACGAGGACCTCACTACGATCGAACCGGTTCCTCTCACCCATCTCACAGAACGTAGTATTGCTCCGTTGAAGAGTCCTCAATGCATCATCCTGGGACTCTGTTTGGGATTAAGCCATGTGCAGGTGTGATGTGTCCGTCCTGGGGAGCAGAAAGGGCGTTAGTGAGCGGAAGGTTCCATGAAGATGAAAGTACCTGATTCGTTCATGAAGGATGTCGGAGAACACGCGTAAGCCATCATCAAACTTGATAAATCTGATGAATCAATGACGCGCAACAGCTCACCCAGCTCCAGCTCCATTTCTTGGACTTACAACCAACAGCCCGCGCCTCCAATAGTCCCACTTAGCTGAAGCTGATGAATCTGGATCTTTCGGAAAAGCGCATCCGAGTTCCCGAACAAGCCCAAGTCCTCACCGTACGTATAGAAACAGCTCTCTGTCGATGGTGTACCTCGGTAGGTAAAGACTGCCTTCAGTATTCCCTGTATTCCAACAATCAAGAACACGGTGCAGAGTACGATTTCACTGCCATGTTGAGGGAAGACAAATATCATGTGTTCGCAGGCGGTGGAGGTTTCGTCAGTAATGCAGAAAAAGGTGTCGGTACGCCTTCACCAGCTTTGAGATAGTTGATCGGGATATTTCAGCTGTCTGCTCGTGCGGTCGTGTGAAACGTCTACTGCGAAATGCATCCAAAGCCGTAGAGATGGCGGAGGGATACGTCGAGGGCGTGGCCAACCGACATGGCAGTTAAGGAAAGAGGCCTAGTGTGGCTGTCCCGGCGATCTGCGACGAGGTACTGGCAAAGGTCCAATCAGTTGTCCGAAAAGTACGGTACCGTAGCTCTCTACATGACTAAGTCTCCCAGCCTTGCAGTGGCAATCCAGACTGTATCCTGGCGGAGAAGAAGGATGCGCTGTAGTAATTACTGTAATATATTCTTACGGATATCTGGCGTATGGGCGAAAAAGATATCAGGTTTCCGCCACTACATACGGGTCCATTCGTTCAGATGTGGGGACTCGAACCCCACATGGTGACTACGAGGAAATCATTTCTTCACACCAAATGACCTCACAGCGTTGGTCAAGCATACTGCACTGGTATTTAAAGATTCGATTACGCTCAATTTCGTATAAGAGTCGACATATCAAGAAATATTGCGGGTCCAGTACCCGCAGGTAGGTTCAGCTTTGCTCTATGAAAGAAAATACCCGTCGTCACTCGAGGTTCCAACTTCAGGTTACGTTTCTGGTAGACCATGTATCGGAAAGTCCCGAAGCGGAAACCATGCAAATTCACAATGAACCGAAGAGTCAAGTGCGTGCATCGCCTTCAACAAGACAGTCCTTCGTATGCAACAAAAACTTGACATCCAGCCCGTCCTCCTTCATCTTGAGCACCTTGGCATGGAACGTCCTTAACACGCAGTATCTTCAGATTGGGAACATGTACATTTCCGTTCGCAAGAGTCCGCGCTCAAAAAACGCCACATATTATCTCCACGTCGACGACGATGTAGAGCATTTATAGAGCAGGGGATTGTCTCAGGATCAGGAGGAAGCTGTTGACCGGTACAGGTACCAAGAAGGTGAGCTCTATCAAACTGCACTCGGAGCGCCGGAAGAGGTTGGTGATACGTGAGTATTCGACGGGCTCTAAAGCTCCTGGGAGTATAGCCGCTAGTTGCTCCGTTTGCAGTGCGAGGATTTGATACTGCTGGAGTGTCGGTAGAGTTAGGTAGTCCAACGTCAATAGGATTTTGGAGACCTGACGCGTATTTTCCCGTATAAGGACAAATGAGAGCTGTCGAAGAGACGTGTGATGCACTTGAGGGTATATGATCGCTGATGTGATGAGTTGATGTTGAACGGACGTGGCGGTCCGGCCAGTGTAATGATGAATTCGGTGAGAGGCTGTGAATGCTGGATTATGGTGTGGACCTCTAGCGGATCATAGGAATGTAGGCCGAACCGCTGGAGGCTGGCCATGTCTATAGGGAGGTAAGAATAAGGAACACGTTGGAGGGTGGTTTCCGTGATAGGCGATGAAGAGAAGGGATTGTTGTAAGCGACGGGCAGGATCTTCTGAAGACGACCAATCAGCGAGATATTGATCTGCTTTAAACGTATCGCTTGGAGAGAGACCCAGGACAGGAATTTGGATAACATATCGAAGTCCAAAGTCACGTCTAAACTTGACCGGTGCTGACAGTGCCGTACAAGGACACTGAGAGGATCAGGGATGTATTCTGCATGGACCTGCAGTGCCAGTTCCAACTGGATGGGTTGATCACGACAAAGGGAAACATTCTTCGAGGAACGTTGAGTTGTAGAAGAGGGAAGGGAGGATATAGATTTTTTTCCATAGAGTAGGACACGATCGGGAAATTGTTCGCCAATCTGAACAGACATAGCCGAGGACCCACGGCGCATCGAATAGATTGGGGGTATCAGAAGAAGCGAGGACGGAAAATATCTGCAGCAACGTCTCTCGTAGCAAGCGCCGTATTGGAGCCAGGAAGGACGTGCAACCATTAAGGTCCTTCAGTAATCTCTCCCGCCGATCTCGGATCTTGAGGAATAGAAGCTCGATCTGCCGCAGTTCCTCCTCGAGATGTGCTATATCATTCATGATGGCAACTTGAGAGACGTCGAAAGAGGAGGATCCGGATCATACGAGTTAGGCTGGATTGATGGAAGGAGAATAAGGGTGTATAGCGTTGAATTGACATTTGGGGCAGATAGTGTGCTGCATGATATCTTTGATAAAGAGAAACCGAGGTTGATGATGATTGTACGTGCCATGACTATATCCGTGGTTTGTATGAATATATGTAGGAGACGGGAAGGCTAAAGATTGATGAGTTTCGTAGCGAGGCTGTGATGGTAGGGACCAATGTGCTGTCGGCAGGAGCCGGTCTGAGCTCATTTTAACAACACGTGATGTAGGTGACGGCGACGCGTCGTAACGCGTCGAACAGCTTCATTAGGTAGTCTTCTGAAAAAGCAAGGTCCCATTTGGTCATACAATAAAGGCGAAGAAACAATCATTCGATACATTTACAATTTGCATAATTACGCCCGGCCTCCTTCTGTTCCCCGACTCGCCTGCCATGTCTCCGGTCCCTATCAAAAGTAAGTGCAAAAAAATAGACAGCAAGATGTACAGTACTCACTGTCCTGTTCTTCATCCTCTGGTTTTTAATCCTTCTCGTGAACCACTCGTTCGCCGTCACCGGAGTGTTGAGCTGATCCGCATTCTCGACTGCAGCAGCAATTATAGGACTTTCGTCTACCAGAGGCCGAAGTACGACAGAGTTGCCGGGTCTGGTGAAGTACACGAGGGACCAGCGCTCGAGATGTGCTTGAGGACCCGGAGGTGGGCTAGGCGGGACGGTTGTTGTCAGCCGACGAAGGGAGGTGATTGGATGTAACATCTTACACGACTCGATGGATGTTGGATCGCAGAATTCCCCCGCTGAATAGCGCCAACGCGTCGCCAACATTGCAGATAGCATGTCCCGGAATAGGCTAGCAAGGGATCGTCAGCAGCCGAGTGTAACAAAAGGCATGAATTCACCTTCACATACTGCCACTCTTCATACCCAGGTGGGAGCACCTGCAGCCCACCGAGTCGATTATGCAGGAAGCTCAAAGAACCAAAGTCAGTATGCGCTCCAATAGCCATGCGATCGCTGTTATAGCCTGCAGGGTTCTTCGTTGTCCGAGTCTCGCTCCCGCTGAACTCCTCCCGGCTATGTTTCTTCGCAAGAGATCCTTCCGGTAGGCCAAGCTTCTCGTTGAAGATAGCGAGGATAGTGTCGTTAATTTCTACCTGACTTGGTGAACGAAGGGCTGAATGGTGTTGAACATACGAACGTTCACGGTGCTAGGGTACTCTCGTCGAACGGGTGTGGGGTACGCCAGCGCGTCGTCTTTGGAGATGTTGATGAACTCAATGGTGTCGGTCACTCCACTAGCATCGACGGCGTTCGCACCGGCGGCTTTATACCTGTATCACTGATTGGCATCGTGATTTTCCGAGAGCATGTGACGTACCCAAAAGACATCCCATCGTCGCCTTGCTCGTACTTCATCTTGTCCTCCATCGGTAGTCTCATAGTCTCGTCTCCCATGTCAAACATGCCATTAGCCTCTTGCTCCGCGCCGTGATTCTTCAGACTGCCCAATAAAATGATATCAGTCCACATGGAGCCAAGATCAGAACTCGTACTCACTACCAAAATCCCAGTTGCCTAGCAGCTCCCCATAGTTTTTCGATTTCTTCCTTGTCGCCGGCCTTGAGGAGGGCGTAGTCAATAATAATAAGAGGGTGGGTGGGGACGTCGTCTGGAAAAGGTGGGAACTTGGGGATAGCCATGTCATGATGAGCACGATGCTCCACAACTTAAAAGCTTACAAGCCCCGGTCACGGGTACCAGTTGTGAACGGAACCTTTCCCGTTCGAGAGACGTTATGCTTCTATCAGCCGATGGGAGCGTTACATGATGTCCTCGGGAACGTTCAGAGCCAAGACCTTTCGTAACAATACCGCAGTTCCCCAATTGCGTCCGATAGGGAAGATCTGAGAAGAGGATTCGTGACCAGGGAGATTGTACGGAGCACCGCGGCAAACGGGAAGGAAATACCGGCTGGATGCTGGAGAATGGGTCGAGAATGATTGGTCGCACGAATAAAACTCGTCGCGCGCTGTTATCGCGCTTTTCCAATCATGATCGTCCCACGTCATGATGCACAGACCGTACATATTCATGGAGTGGGGTCCGGCTCATCATGCTCGAGACCAAGAATGTATCACCTGCACTGTCGAGCGTCGGTGATTTTTGGATGTTCGATATTTGTCGGGGCCGCGACAGTGGTCTATGGAATGCATAAATGCTTGTATACAGAAAGCAAGACCCGCTTACTTTAAATTGAACACAATATTGCGCTATAGGTCGCACGTAAACTGTAAGAGGCTGTTTGCACGCAAGCAATAACCGAGTGCACATCGTATCACAGGGATCTGGAAGAACGAGTGCGAATCATGGATATCAACTGTGTGATGAAACTGACAGGGTTCATGATGAGAAGTTTAGAACCTGTTTCGAACTGTAAATGGAAGGGATCTAGTACATGTGAAAGAGATAATCGACCTCAAAAGGTTAATTCATCGCCTTTTATGGAGGGGAGAGATACATCAACGAGGACGAAGGGTGTTGCGAGGGTGCTTCTTCAGAAAGATCCCGGATACACCCGGGAATCAAATATTCACCTCCGGTCACGTGAAGATGTAATTTCATTGTTTTACCCAAACTTCCAACCTCGGCCAAGTTTAGGGACGTATAGGAGTACTCAACGTGGCCCTCTATACTGAATATGTATCCACCTTCACTCCACCATCAAAAATAAAAGATACCCGCGCCTGTGTCGGTGCTCGAGTTTCTTGGTTACGAACAACCACCGGCGCATCACTGAGCTCTAGAAAGAGTTTGAGGACATCTCTTGACCATCAAATGTCCGGGCTGTATCCTACCCAACACAGCGATATACCAGGTCTAGAAATGTTTCACCTTGACTCTTCTCTGAAGTTTGATTGCGCTGGTCTTCGGGGCAGTCTGTATACTCATCGAAGTCATTTCGTGTGCATCTCCCTACGCTCTTTACGACTCTCTGCGAAATCATGGCCGGATTCCATGACTTCGCTCGGCGCGCTAGAGGGCTAAAGCATCTTCGGCGGAACGATGACAGTATGCCCGTCATTCTATCTCACGACCTTTGGCAACTAAATGTTTTATAGACTGCTCTACCGGCGGATTCTACATTTCTCCTGCGAAAGGAGCTGTCGTCGACTCCCTCAAAACTACGAACATTACATGGAATCCGTCGTGCGTCGAAGCCAACGAGGTCGATATACATCTATACGCCCCTTCCGTGTCGACACCGATGATGCACGTTTGGGAGCAAGTAAAGAATGCAGATGGAACGTATGAAGCCACACTGAAACCTCGGTGGTGGAATTCCTCAAGCAACATACAGCTCCAACTAGTCATTCTACCTACGGGGAATCCTCCCTTTCTCGCTACTCTTCCCGCGGGACCTCTGTGGAATGCGACGTATACACAACCTGAGTCGGGTACTCCGGATAGTGCTGATACCTCTAAGCAGGACTCGGCAGCTGAAGTCGTCGGTTCGGTTTCAAATTCAAATGTTATCTCTGCTGGTCAGATAGCTGCAGCGGTAGTCGCACCCGTTGTGTTCATCATTCTGTGCATAGCAGCGTGGCTGATATGGAGACGTAAAAGGGGGCTAAAGGAACGGAAGGCATGGACTGAGGCTGTGGACAGGAGAATGTCAACCACTGCTGATTGGCCGAGCATCACTGTTGCTGGGGCATCAGCGGCTATACGAAATAGCTTAGTCGGGACGCCTACTCGAACGAGTATGGGAAACCGGCCGAATTCCAGTTTCTATGCCGGTCCTGGGCACGCAGGACTCGGGACTGGGTTGTATCGTCATGAAAATGAACAGCTCGCTACATCGCCGTTATCTTCGAATCCAGATGATTCAGTTGCGGTCCGTACGGGGGAGTCGAGGTTATTGAACGTTGACGCCCGGGATGCCGAGATTTTAACACCTGAAACTATTAAGGCGAGGGTCAGTGACGGTGGGAACTGGTGGGCTATCTCAGAGAAGAAAGGTTCGTGTTTTCGCTTCTTCTCGTGTTTATCTGTTCAAGTCAGCTTCTCTACAGATATGCATGTTTTAAGAGCACCACCGAGAGTCTATGGCCATCATGAAAGCGACGGAGAGTCTTTTCGTGAGATGCTCAACGCTATCGACCATACTCAGACGATGGGGCCTGATGATATGATGCGTGCCTATGCGTATCGAGGCTGACAATGCTTTCTTTGATATATCCGAGTCGATGTGATAAGAGCGACGCTCTTTCGAGAATTAATCCCGGGCCTTTGATGGGACTCTCACATTAGACAATGTCGCGCTACGCCGGGGGTTGCTGGTACGATCTCGGACTCTGACAAGAAGGTTTACTTCTTCGGTCCTGATATCTATTTCCTTTAGAGGTTTATTCAATGTGTAATAATTGTGTATAACTTGATTAAAACAAGTGGTATTTATGATATCTACTTTTGATAGCACCCTTGTACCAGTACGGCTCTCGGTCCTTGTTGAGACATGCTGCCTCGTAGTCATCCTCTCGTATGTACTTAGTTCTGCTAATTAATTCAAACCGGCACAAGAGCCGGCATGCGACTGCACATGTACCTGTCCCCACTGCTCCGCCCCTGAGTTCCTTGTCGCATCACGATTTGATCGCGCTTTAAAATCATTGATGATATCGGTTGAATCTCTTATTTATTTACAAGGACGCCGTATTCTCTTGGTCTACGTTGCGAAATTGTTTATTGCGATCTGATCTCTTCGGTTCGGGAACAATGCGGAAGACGGACCGAGAAATGAATGAGACTCCGCCTGAATTTAACATCAATCATGCACAGCATTTCGGCGGGGACTCGCCAATTCCGCCCCGTCACGGTCATCCATGAGATTGCTGCCCTTGCTACTATGCCTACTAAACCTGTGACCTAAATTTGCGGATAGTTTAAATGTCTATCTCTCAGGTAAACTTTACTTCGAAGTCCTGCAAAACTTTTACTGAACGCCTCGGAAGGGTTAAGGCGCTTCGTTCAAGTCGCACACATGCAGCAGATATTAACCCGGAAATGCCACTTGAACGCCACAGACACATTATTTCGAATGAAATGTAGTCGTACTGAATCAATGTTGCCATTTCAAGAGGAAATATGCTGCCGGACTGTGAGTAGAGGATATTTCTGCCTTGGGGCCTCCCATTCTGACCATCTCTCAGGAGAAGTAGCAAAATCATAGTCACGAAAATATAATACCTCTCCCAGCAATACTACCGATTCAAGGAGCTTCGATTGACGGTAAAACGTCATGTAATGAGTCATCGACGATCCATAATGAAGTCGCGCGAGATATAACTCGCAGCTGGAGACAACGCCGAGGAGGTCTGTGCATTCGTTAAGTGTAGCTGTATGGTTCTCATCGCTTTGTTAAAGCGCTTAGCTTCGCAGATATATTTCCCGCTACGATTCTATCGTCGACGACCGGAGTGCCAGATGGGTCACAGTCTTTATCCAACCTTAATGGTCCGGCAATTAAGCAATGACCTTCTTCGCTTGTTTGAGATGTCGAGATGGCAATCGTCACAGGGCCGGCAGCCTATATTCGCCATTCTTTCCTTCACATCTATTAAGCTGCATGCGGTGACGCCTAGCATGGTCAGTTTATCGCTGTTCAACGTGATTCCGAGCATTTACCGCTACTTTTTGAAGAAATGCCCGAAGATACGCCGCATCCCTCAGCATCCCTCTTCCGTTCTCGCTTTCGCTACGTTCGTTCCCATATCGAGTATCTATGTCCCAAAGGGGCGCACATAGAAACGCTTGATCCATGGTTCGCTATGTGGACACACGGTACATATTCCATACCGCACGTTCTCATGATGGATAGATGACTCGGCTCAAAGACTCAGAGTTATCATAGAGCCACGGCGGAGACGCCTATCAGGGGAATATATCCCATTAAGGCTTTTCAGCCGTCGGACCACGAAGTCTTCGTATCATCTGATTAGCCCCGAATCACCTTCAGAACAGGCGCTAGGATCGTCGTATACTTAAGCCATGGTGCAGTGGTACCATGTACCCTCCCTGCGTCTCGTGTGCATTCGTGACCCCAAACTCCTTCATCTTTGTACCAGCGATGAGGTCCATTGCCAAATACGCTAGCGATGCTATACTCTGGATAGCCTCGAAACTTTGTATCTTCGAGGATATTATGCGAAACGCTGACGTTCAGGGATACGTGCTAGTCTTACACCGTGCGTTTACTGCTACAATTGCCCCGAGTTATCCACGTCACACCACGCTTTGGATAGTGCGAGTCCCTTGAAGACTATAGTGGAGGTGGCGGGGACCGTGGGCTCCTCCATCCCCTTCTAAGGGCTCGTGGTGAGGTTGTAGGTCGGAGGAGTAGCGATTTGGAAAGATCCTTGAGATGTTTATAAAAGCGGCGCGATGGTGCTGGGAGATGTACCCACTGCGATGGAAACTGTAAATCAGACGGAAAACGGAGCTCGGTGGTCAGTAAAGCTTCACAACAATTATTTGGATGTGTCTTGACAGGTTCCCCTATTACAGGCAAAACATGATTTGGTTCTTGTTGTTAAGGATGAAGATGTTAGTTTTCTTATTACAGTCCAATCTGGGTCTCTCCTGACGGCTTCTTCTTTTACAGACGTGGTGGCGAAGAAGGCGAGCCTGCTCCAGAGGCAACTTGTCACAGAACGTTGCCACTCGTAGTCGACCGCAGCATCGTACGAGAACACCAGTAATGATGGCGTTAAGTTGGAACTGAAACTGAAAGCGCTGCGTACCGATATGCGGTTGGGGTTATGTAGGTGTGGCGGCAGGAGCGGCGCATGCTTCGGTGCCGCCGATGCCACCACTTTACTCCTCTGAGCGATGTCCGTCCCGCGGAGGTGAAGATTTTAGACCAGTCTGACGACGAGTTGAGCGGAGATACGCCTCCGTACTGCGGAAGCGTCTTGAGAGCGGGACGTATGCTACGGTATGTCAATTCGTACTATGGTGGTAATGTAATAATCATCCGTCAGCCTATTCCAGGAATAACTACGAAACACCTGGATTACCCGCCGTTCATCGTGGTCTAGCGCGTTTTGGAGTTCACGCCGACCCTGTGCAGTCGCATCATGATTATCCCTGACTGTCACGAAGGACCGTCTATGCCAGCAGGGCAACGAGACCACATTCAACGTGTCCAGGCATCCGCTTCGGGCGAATACTATATCACTTTCACCCAAGTATGGCGAGGATGATCTTCCCGCTCTCTCGACAACATCATGGCAGCTTCACGTAGAGAATAGAATGGTTTCGTATCCTTCCCGCGAATGATATCCATCAGCACCAGGTCCTTCCTATCTCGATGTCGTCGTCGTCCTTTCGTCTTATTATATTCGACGTCTTCTTAATCCTATAAAGAGTTTTCAGCCTTCCTCTCAAAGTTCTCGCAGAACGACTATGCATCCTTCCATCTGTCAGCCTATGTGGGAACACGGTCATTCCTTGCATTGATCCGACGGCGAAGGCAGTTCCACGGTTCATGCATAACGAAGCGGGGATGTGGGTGGCGCAGTTATCCCTGATTGGCGAATCTACATCACAATACGGACCGGTGGGCGCCGGGCGGTCGCATTTTTTTTTCGTGTGAATGGTGAAGGTCTACGATTGGGCAGGGTGTTAATAGGGAGCATCTTCGAGCTTGTGAACTTTTTTCGCAGGATTTCGACATCTGTGAACCCATGAGAGCATTGGGGCAGATCCGGGACAAAGTCGAGACCCGCCCATGTGGTAGATTGATACCCGAGGGCCGACGGATGCTATACAATGATTCACCTCTCAGGCACAAGTTTAACGGGGAACTCAACGTTGAACGGGAGGGCAAGAGGGCATTCCTAGAACTAGGCTTTACCCTAACACTGACCAAGAAGACGAGGCAACGAAAGATGTGGCGGTCAGGACAGACTCTATGGCGACCAGAAGGGCTTCAGTTTTAAGAGATCTACCGAAGGTTCCGGTTCTTTTGGCCGACATCCTGAAACAGACATGTGCGCGCGTTCTTGATCGCCATTTTGACTAAAATGAACGCTCAATGACCCGTTAAACCCCAGCTGGTTAGTTAATTCTACATTCGATATCAGAAACAGGACCGTATTAACCGTGCGTTTGTATTAATCAGGAAAGTGTAACATGTGCAAGGGGCGGCATAGAGTTCAAGGTCGAGTTGGGGCCGGAAAACACCGCCTTGGACTCCTTAGAATTTAACCTCCACCGAGACGCTCTCATGGCTCTTCAGAAGCCTTCAAAGCTCGCCTCCACTACGGAAACTCGCCAAATGGAACTTTCGTCCCTCGTACGTCCAGTCTATCTTTTATTGGCCTTGGCGCTAAATTCGCTAACGCTACTATTCTATCTCAGGAAACTGGCTCCAACAGTAGCAATATGGATAGCGTCGCCTTCCCCACTGCTACAACAGGTATCACGGATCCCCAATTCATTCATGATCTACCCGTCGAACTACTGTATGAAATATTTCTTTGGGCTATACAGGAGAATCCTGTCGCCGACACGAACAGTATCCTGACACCATGGGCTCTTAGTCACGTCTGTCGACAATGGCGGCATGTCGCAATTTCCTTCCCGTGTCTATGGTCGACCATACACGTAGCGTCGACGCGAGAGACACCGCGTCATTGTTTCTCTATAAATGATACCGAGGGACTCGGAACAGCGCTCCGGCGGTCTGGAACCACAGCCCTGACACTCAGGCTGGAGTTTCCCGACCTTGAGCTCTCAGCAGGTTCTTTACGCGCCCACGAGTTCCTCAAAACTCTGGCGCCCGCTTCGCCTCGCTGGAAGGATATCACGATGAGCGCTCCCCTTTCTGTGTTCCACGAGCTCTTCGAACGCGTCGGTTTTGGGGCACTTCCCCTCCTTCAATCAATTCATTTTGAAGTGACTTCCGGCTCTTATTGGGGAGCTATTCCAGCGACTTCCCGTCTCACCGATACGTTTCAAACGGCGCCGATCCTTCACTCCGTGACCATGTTCCCATTCCTCGCCATTCGTTTGCCTTCATCGGTGAAAGAACTTACGACGAAGGACCTGACACAGAACGAGTTGTCATCTATTATCCACGACCTTCCTCACCTCGCAATCTTGAATTTGGTTGGGCTGAGAGCCTGGCATGCCATTGGATGGGCTCCCCCGCCTCAAGTCCATACGACTCTGAGCCAGATCGAAATTGAGAGTGCACAAGATCTCTCCCATTTCACCCTCCCAACGCTTACCCATCTCCGGCTCCTGAAGCCGTTCTGTTCTTCGCCGCAAAGTCCAAATTGGAAGACTAACTTCTCGCTGGATACTCTCAAAAGATTTATCTTTCGTTCGGCGTGCTCCATCAGTTATCTTCATCTTCGTATCCACGAAGCTGGGCCGGATGTGACCGGTATCCTGTCTGTACTCGTCGACACCACGATTCTGCGCGTTGACGTTACGAATCATTATGCATACGGAGATCTCCTGAAGGCTCTCCGAAGCAGAGAGGCGTTGCTACTTCCCAAACTAGACACTCTCGAGTTTTTCGGAGTAAAAATGTCGGAGCGGCATTTCGAGACGGTTTTGGGGCTTGTTCAGTATCGGTGGAACCACCCAGTTTTGCGACGTATAAAAAGGGTATACGTCGAGAACGGGCCGCTTGTGTATGAGGATGGTTATGACCGTTTGGATGAGACCATTGGGCCGCTTGCGATAGAAGATGACACGTTTACACTGGTACGTACCCAGTCTCTTCAGAATAAGCCTATTTATTTACATTCGAATAGGAGGGACTAGACGGTACCAACCTCATTCAACATTACGATGGCTCTCTCCGGTTGGCAAAATCGGCGGTAGTCCAAAGATGGAAACGACAATCTGATCGACATTATTGATGGCACTTGAATCGATGCGCCTGGGGTTGAATGATTCTGAATCGCTACCAGGCGTACCGGGATGTCGTCGCCATTTGAACGCGATTTTGGTCACGAATGTCGTCTGCGAAGTGCCTTCGGACCGGCTTTTCTTTTCATCAAAATCATAATTTCTTATCCTATTATAGAAAGAATTTCATAAAATATCAGGGGTTAAGGTCTGAAGATCAAACTTCGGGCCCACAGTAATCGCGACATCACACTCTTCTTAACAATCGACATTCAGGATCAAAATTGCGCTCATCATCGAGTATTTCTTTCTCCTGATCCCACCCATTCCTTGCTTTCTACCATCTGACTTTGCCTCAACCTTGAGTTCCTTTGTGAGCATCTTTTCATCTGCGCCTCTATATCTGTTAACGATCATCTGTATTTGCCTTTGACTATAGGACATATCAGTCATTAACTCAAACACTCTGACAGTGACCCAAAATGTCATTACAGCCATCTGGGCCTCCGATACACCGCCTACCGACCGAGATACTCATTCAAATATTTGATTGGGCTCTCGTCGACGCTTTGTCCGACAGTCGGTCCTCCGTCCAGTGTCCTTGGACGCTCGGTCACGTCTGTTCGCAATGGCGACAAACAACGCATTCCTTTCCTTCCCCCTGGTCCAAACTTCGCATCCATATCACTGAAAGTTCCTCGTTCATTCGCCTCGGCAGGCTCACACCCATCTCACCTCACGGGTCCATCCATTTCACCGCAGGTCTCGACTATGCATTGAACCGCTCTGGGACCTACCCACTTTCATTTCGTGTCGAATTTTCGGATTGGGAGGATTACTCCCAAGAATTGCTTATCCGGCTGGTCTCGCTCTCCCATCGATGGGAAGACATCATTGTAATTGCCCCTGCAGAGACGTTCAATGCCCTCTTTGAATTGCTCGGCAGCGCCCTACTTCCCCTCCTCCAATCAATCCGCTTTCAATCGTCATCACGATTCTATTGGGACCATATGCCAGCTAAAGATAACTGCACCGCCTTCCAAACCGCGCCCAGGCTTTGCTCAGTGATCCTCAATCCAGCCCTGATGTTGCGGCTGCCCTCGTCGCACATAACGGAGCTAAGAATCAGCTATCCCGAGCCTGAGGATCTCCCCATTATTCTCGGCCAACTACCCAGTCTGGAACTCTTCGGGCTTACCGGCTTTAAACCGTGGAATATCGACGACCCAACACCGACGCTCCATACGGCATTACGAAAAGTCCAAATACCCTCCCTCAACCATCTTGCGTTCTTCACGCTGCCTTTACTCACTCACCTCTGCATCTCTACCATTGTTCAATCATGGAATCGTGAAACCGTCGCGTCATTTCTTAATCGTTCATCATGTGCTATTCTTCGCTTGCAAATATCCCTGGGCAGTAGCCTTAGCCGAAATGTTCAAGCTGTCCTTTCCTTATTCCGCTACGTCAAAAACCTCGATATCGGCATAGAAAGATATCGAGATCTTTTCGATAATCTTCGAAAAGATTCATCGCTGCTACCTAACTTAGAAAGGATCCAATTCCTCGGGGATAGCGTGAATGAGTGTAATTTGAGAGACGTCCTTGCGCTGGGAGACGCTCGCTCGAACACACTTCGCTTTATTGATTTCGGAGTATGCTCCCGTGTAGAGCCGATAGAGAACGAGGACCGTCTTGAGATATGCAAGCGACTGATACATATAGGGCTTCGGCTCAATCTTGACGTGAAGGAGTGAGTGTTTTATTACCTGACAGGCGATTAGTCCTCAATGACCGTATTGTTCTAGGAAACCCCGGCGCAATACTTTTATTCACACCAATCGTGACCGCCATTGCATCATGATGTAGCTTCGTGTTTATATACGGAGTCCGGTTCGGTTAGTATCCACATCATCAACGCTGGTCCTAGTTACCTTCTGTACCTCGGTAGAAGCACACATCATTAATAATCCATTGTCTACTGCGCACCTTGAGAATCGCTGCGCGAATTTATGTTATTCGAGTTGATACGGGCATGGATAACCGACGCACCGCAGCATACATTTCCTTCCGTTCGACCTTATTATGCGGAACGTGATGTCCTTTTACATCACCGACTCCGATTGCTTTTCACAGACATTTCTTACTGATAATGCTCTTCGTCTTTTCCAAAGTTGATGTACGCCACTCTGTATCAACGAAGGACCAGCATGTAAATGCAGAACGTACTATATAAATTGTATGGCAGTGTGCGCTGTTATGTGCTGTTGCCTGCATAATACAGCATCCATTATCCTGGGACCATAATAGCGGATAAACGCCTATGTATGCTTCTGAAAAGACCTTTCGCTTTAATGGTCTCCATACCGTCGTCGCCCCATCGCCCGCTTGCCAGGGAAAGGGAAGAACCAAGCTCTCTGTGAGTCTTCATTGTACAGAAAATGCTCGCCGTCGGATGGACGTTTACATGTCCTGGAATTTTAGTACTCTCCCCTCGGCCTCCTGTGGGTCAGCAATCACATCCATACCACTCGTATCATCGACTACGAGTGCGGAAACTCATTCAGACTTGTCAGCAGAATCGTTCGTCTCCTGTTCTTTATTCCCTTCATAAGACGGGCTGACAGCGTGCTGTAGCAGCAGCTCATCCACACCTACGCCTGCTCGACCATCGACCCATACCAGTGTAATCATCGGAAGTGTCCTGGGAGGTGTCACCTTCATATGCACTCTCTTTCTCCTTGCCATTTTCTTCTTACGGCGTGGCTATTTTATACGAAAGAATTCGGATAGGAGGTCGCAGATACCGGATCCATTCCGTCAAGGGAAAGTCGGCGACAGCACTGATCCAATGCTTTCTTCTGAGCTACCAACAGTCGATACGCCTTCCGGTGCACAGGATATCCGTGATCGGGTGGAAGTGCGCGATGAAGGGGAAAGACTGGAGCAGTTGGAGTCGACGGTCCAACTACTACTGAGCGAGTGGCAGAGGTGCAATGGTTCGGAGATACAGGGGCCTCCGCCTGATTATATTTCTTCAAACTGGGACGCCGACAGGAATAGCTAATGAATAGCGCAGCTGGACTTTGCAGAAACCGATACATTCCTTCTCTGACAACGATAGTACTTTTTGCCTTACATAATACCGATATCTCAAACCTTGGACTCTCTGCCGCCTAGCTCAGAGTAGAGCACGTCGTGATCAGTGTCGAGTTGTTTCCCTCGTCTTTCCTTCTTGAAATGGTTTGACAAGAGAAAAGCGACATCTTGCAATCCATTTCAGCCTCTGTCCAGACAGGAAAGAGGGCCGAACTTACCGAGACTCTGCTCAAAGTTCAGCCGAGGATCACAAAACGACTAGAATGAAAACAGTATTAGGTCATGCACGTTCTGCCAAACCAGAATGACAAACCTGGTATCTCAGACCGAGTTGCTCCTCACTGAGCTCCATGCTCCCACCAAGACACTCGGTAACGCTGAATCCTTCATCATTCAGTTCGCCGGTGAACTCCAGGCTGATTCCGCCCAGTCGACTCCCACTCGATGTGTGAATCCTCAGGCAGGACGTGATTTCTCCAATGATCGCGCTGAAATGACGAGTCTTGTAGCCTGTCGACGATGTAAGGGTACTACAGTAAACTATAAGCAAACGCCGTCTTGTGGTGACGTTGTGGGATGCTTACTTTCCGTGCATGGGATCGCAGATCCAGACGACTGGATGTCCTGAGCACTTCACGGCTTCTATGTGGCCTGGTAGGTGAGCGTCGATCTGTAACGATTAATAAGGAAGACAATGGGAATCAGGCATAATTTACCTTCTCCGCGCCATACCGTGAGATGAGGGTTATCCTTCCTGGCTCCTTCGATGGATTGACAACTATTCCACTGTTCCTTCAGTCGACGGAAATGGAGACGGGAAATGACATCGTCCTACCATCTAGAAGTTTTGCCAGTTCATCATCGGCCATCGATGGCCCAACTTTGATCCCAATCGGATTACGAATTCCGCGAAAATACTCGACGTGGGCGCCATCCAGCTGTCTGGTACGATCGCCAATCCAAAGAAAGTGGGCGGAGGTGTTATAGTGACCGGATCCCGAAGGCGCTGGCCGAGTTAGCGCTTCCTCATAGTCGAGCATCAAGCCTTCGTGGCTGAACGTATGGCCAATTTTAGTTCCGGCAAAGAATTGCACACCGAGAAAGAGTTTACCTGGTGTAAAAGTCGACCTCGCCCACTGTTCCTCTCCCACCTCCTTGTTCGAATGGAGCTGATCTCTCTGCGCCTATAGTCCGGCTGAAGTCGAGAGCATCGGAGAGTCCATCGACGATGAACTCGAACTCCTTTCTACAGGACGTCTTAGGAATGCAGGGTAATAGTATAGTAGAAGATCTACCTGAGTTCTGGAGACCGGACATGATTGAAGGACCAGTCCCTTGGGTGATGAAGCGAGGCGAAGCCGGAGGTGAGCAATCCCCGGACATGATTCAGCGTCGCGGTGGAATGAAAGTAAGCGCTATGATCCAAATGAGTATTTTGGGCTCAGCGAATTAGAAGCTGGAGCGCACCTTAGTAGGCGCTGAGGGTCTGGAGTGCGATCGTTTGGATCAAGTCTGCTTGATGGTGAGGCTATGATCACGTCAATTCATACGACCACATACCCGTTGACGTTATCCCCTCTGGAGAAAAAAAAAGAAGTCAGAAAACTGATGTCTATACAATGCTGATCTTACCTGAAGCTCGTGACCAGTTTCCCGTTAATAGTCTCAGTCGGACTACTCCTAGGTTTGGCGTACTGCCCAGCGATGCGCCCGATTCGTACCTGTAACGACATTGGTTAAACATAGAGTGCCTTAAATTTGGAACGTACAACAGGAAGACGCGCTCCCCAAATGAGGATCAATGAAAACGAGAGGATCAGACCGATCTTGGCGGAGATATTTTGCTTTGAAAACCGGCATCAGAAGCGCCAAAGAATGACTGAATAGAACTTACCTGGGTGCAGGCGTCAAAGCTCTCCGCGCAATCGCCAGCATGCAGGAGGAAAGCCTCGTTCCGCTGTACGAGGCTGAGTTGGTACCGAAGACGTTCGATCTGTGAGTAAATGAGACGAGGGCCTTCGTAAGAGACCTTAGTACGCACTTCTGCGGGCGTGACCAACGGAGGTAACTGCTCTAGCTTGGACAGTACGCTGTGAAACATCGTCGTCAGAAGGTATAGTTTTCACGCGCTATATTGGACATACTTTGACAGTTGATCAGGGTTCGGATAGGTCACATCCTGGAAGAAACGGAAAGGGGTCAACCGAAAAACGGAAACAAAAAAAATTTGGCTTGACGTACCTGAGCAATCGATTTCGATTTCCAAGACGACGAGCTCCATTCTGCAGACATTGAACAAAAGACGAGGGATTTATGAGTATAATCTTGAAGATAGACGTCGAACAAATAGCGTGGAAAGAGATGAGGAGCAAACACTTGAATGTGATGCAGGTGGTGGAGGAAGAGAAAGGACGTCGCGTCACATCAGCACATACGAGTCATATGTACATGCCGCGGTATTTGCCGCGCCGTAACGGGCCAATAAAAAATGGCCGAGACAAAAGATTCGGTATCCAGAGTTTGAACGCGAAGGAACTGGTCCTTGAACTGAGGATCAATGGTCAGGGCACGTGCCGTCTAGTACTCTTCCTCCGTACCCAATTCTGCGAATCGGAATGTTCTTCCGATGGACATGAGCGGAAGAAAGATAAGCGTTGGTCACGCTCGTCACTTTCGTCACACCTCCAAGAAGAAAAATGGCAGCACATCTGAACGGAGATGGTCAAGAAGAAAACGTCAATTTGCTTCATGGAAAATACAGATTCCTCCTTTATATGAAGAGGAAAGATACGTTAGCATAAACGATGGACAAAAATAGTAGTAGCAGGCGCCAAGATAAGCGAGAAAGAAGCGGGGTGACACACAGCAATTTTGGTAGAGAAGCGCTACGAGGAAAAGTAAAAGCCTTATAACCGAAATGCAAGACGAGCAACGAGAAAGATACTACAACGTTCCTGGGCAAAGTGAGGATCAGACGTTGGGAAAATATTGGAAAGCGGAGGACCTACAAAATTTGTCCCGTATATCACGCCGCAGCCTCTGACATCGTGACATCGCCTAGCATCGATATGTCGCCAGCGCCGTCTGGTCCAGGGAGAGCGCTCAGCGGTTCTTCAGCAGGTGGGACCACAGGCGCTGCTTCCGAAACTGCGATTTCCTTCTTATCTTCTAAAACAGACGAACAATTAGCGCCGTTCACCCCAGAATTGCCATCCTACCTCCACTGGCATTGCCGTTTCCATTCAAATCCATTTTGGCGGTTCCCTCCGTAACGCCATTCGTCGACTCATTCTTGTTCGCGTTTAAAACTTGCTGCCATCGATCAACTAAAGCTTTGGCACGCTCGCGGAACTTGTATTGGTTATCATTAGGGATCTTTTCTTCAGCCAGAGCAGCGATGTGGCGCATGACCTTGCCGATTTTCGAGAACTGGGTAACAAAAAGATATTAGCAGGTGTTGAATGAAAGGGCAGAGCAAGAATACGAGAAGGGCAAGCGAAGTAGCGAAATCACTCGTCAAAGGGTGTCAAAAGGTACAATAATCAAGCGCAAGCGGTCCCTCAATGATGGACGAAGGGCGCGCAAAAGGGTCATTGAGGTCGGGTATAGAGAAGAAAACCGAAAACCCGGGCCACGAGAAAAGATAATGGGCCAATATAGGATGCAACTGAGCCCTCGGGGTCAGGGATGTCATAAAGGAGAACAAAGAGTCCACCTTGAGAGGCAAACAGAACAAAACTTTTTTTAAAAGTCGGTGAAAACAACGCAGAAGCTGTCAATAGACAACGCGTCCAATTCCATGGAACCATATGGGCTCCGCCTCTGAGCGGGGGAGAGAAAATCGGGTGTCGAAGGTGAGATATGGTAGAACGTCGCACGGCTAGGTAGCAAATGGTGCGCTGGCCTGCCGAAATAAGTCATACAGGAAAAGAAGGAAGACAGGCGTGTCCACAGTGGACCCAAAGAAACAAGATATGGGCGAAGCGAAGTGACAAGTTAAGGGCGGAGCAAAGAAAACGTGATGTTCGCCTGAAAAAAGACAAAAACGAAAACAAAATGAAGACAACGCAACTGGGGGACGAAAAAAAGAGGCGTCGAATGGATACGCTCATAGCGAAGGTGAATGGAAAAGGCTCGCGCGTTCAACAAATGAACTCATGAAGAAAAATCGGAAAAGGGCAGAGAAAAAGACAGAATTGCCGATAGCTCCACCGGAACTGCCCCGATGAAGGTAAAAGATGGCGAGAAGGGCTCACCGTGAGGTAGTGAATGGTGATAGACTGGTAAGCCTCGACTGTGCGGAACAGTTTATCCATCTCTGGCATATCCTGGGGGAAAAACGTCAATCGATAAGGAGACAGGCATCAGGTAGCAGACGCACCTCCTCCTTCGGGTCCCCCTTATTGCTCAAAAACGTCTTCTGCAACCTGTGTCGCCATTCGCGAACTTTGAGGGCTTCGGGATCGTTTGCTACGTCGCCTAGACAGAAAATTCCGTCAATATACCGTGGTTAGCAGTAGAAAGAGAAGGAAACGACGCACCCTCATCGTGCTCTTCTTTATCTCTCTTGGCTTTCTTCGCTGGGGGCGGACTCGTGCCCTTCTTGCTGGTGCCGACGTCTTCGTCAGCCTCGCCATCGTCTTCGCTCTCGACATTCTCCTTCTTCTTTCCACCTTTCTTGCCCTTTGGCGGTGCCTTCTTCTTTGCGTCGCCCGTCGTGCTCGTCTTGCGCTTCCTGGCTGAGGCGCCGCCTTCACTATCCCGTTTCCGTTTCTTCGGCTTCTCCTCATTCTCGCTGTCGAGCTGGTCAACCTCGTCGACGACATCCTCCGACGCAGCTGCTTCTGCTTGTTCAGCTTTCCGCTTCTCCCATTCAGAAGGGTCCAGCGCAACCTTGTAACCCGTCAAGAGGTCACCCGACTTTTTGAATGGCTCATTGATGTACGCCTCGATTTCGTGTTGCTGGAGCTTTGAGATATCCTTAGGGGCTAACCAGGAGCTATACGTAGCCGATTGTCAGCCAAGAAAGAATATGGGCAAAAACTCAAAGACACTCACAAATCGCCGGCGGGGAAAAATCGCACAAGGTAGAAGTTTGCTTTTTTGCCTGCAGGTCGGTCATCGAGGACTTGCTGTGGTGCATCATTTGGGTCGACTACCTGGATACCCGTCGTCGTTAGCACCAGACGCGCCCTCGACAATGCTCAGCACACGTACCATCCCGGGCCACGGCGGGTAGCCGCGTACTTTTCCCAGCACAATATCGCGATGATCATAGATATTCGCCGAGCCAGACGTCTTCGGTACTTTCGCAGCCTTCTTGCTCATCGTCGGACGTGGTGTCGAGAGGGAAAAATGACGGCGGTGGAGGATCAGAATGAAGAAGGAAAGAATTGCCTGGACCATTTCGGATAGGGAGCACGTGATACTTTGCCACGAGGGTCCGTGCGCAATGTCAACGTCAGATGGGCCTCGTGGCCTTGCCCTATCTGCTTCCGTAAACGAAATCAAACCCCAGATCTCCCCCAGTACGACTTCCAACGATAAGCTTGCCAAAACAACATAGAGATATATTGCTTACCTCTCAGTACAGTAGGGGGACCTCCATTCTGGCTTTTGCTCCCCCAGAAGTGTGCTTTTCCCGGTTATCGTTGCTACCGGTCGAATCCCAAGCCGAGGAGATCCAGTCAGAGACACAGAGTCGTTGCGGCAAGAGGTCAAGTATAATTCCGCTGTGCCTAGACCGGTATTTTCTTTTGTTGTTCAGCTCCGTGTTGCAACTGTTTGTCTGGCCGGTTATCCCGATCCAGTCTAATGGTCTGCACCCTGTTGGATGTCGCGTCGCTTGCAGAAGCTAGCTTTTTTTCTACTACTAAAATTTCGGAAGTCATTATTTATTGTTTATCTCCTTGTTTCTTTGCATCAGCAGCATCTGGCACAGCAATAACGACGCCTTTGCATCAACTTGGACTGAACGCTCAGTGTCTACTACTATGATATTCCAGAAGCATAACTATGGCTATACCTCAAAGTCCCAATAGCATGACTACAGACGACACAGTTTCCAATATTCATTGTCACTGTCCTTCTGTGGCTAAAACGAATTGTCAAATCCTGACTTTCCCGCAATAAGGACACGTCGAAAGATACCTTGTTCGTCATATCCGAAACATCTGTCAAGGACGCATAAATAAGACATCGCTCGGACGTTGGACCAAGATGACTAACGAGGTTTCACGCACTCCCAAGTACAAACAACGCCCAGCTCGCTGCCATCAAAAATCATGCTGCAATATCCAAGCAGCACATATTCCTTGGTCGGACGGTAGATTTGTCCTGGAGTCCAAACGTCAACGGGTGTTTCCACAGGAAGGTCTCCCCAAAGGCGTCTCGGACCTCCCCCTTGTATGACGCGATTCTTCCGTTCCTCTGGCAAGTCTCGTAGTACGCTGGGCATAGATGGTTCTCCTGTTCCAAGAAAAGGAGGACTCGCGTTTATATGGAGCTATCGTCGGCTAAAAACAAATATACATGACAAACCACTCCTAGGACGACAAATTGCCTTTCAGCGCGAGGATGGCTAACACGGCGATCAAAGGCTTCGTTGGATGAACGAAGTTCTAGGCTGCGTTGTTCTTCTTAGAACCCGATGATAGCCGCACAGAGATGGGGAAACAAGCGCTCGTGATGAGAAAAATAGAATCAGAATCTCGACAACAGAATGATACAGGTCCGGCCACCCTCTAGGTTGTAGGCAATAAGTTTTGGAGGTGCGGCCCTCTTCGATGCCCAAGCAACCCAAGCGGCGACCAGTCGATATCCTTTGATTACCGCGTTCTAGACTACAAGAAATCATAAATGTTTCAGCAATAGTTGGTACCACGTCCACGGCAATCAATCTCTCGCAGAATTCCTCCCCCGGGTGGTGTTTTATAGAATTGAATTCACTTCACGAAATCGCAGTGCGTGTGGAGGCAATCATCAAAGTGTAGGTCTAGAATATGCATACGGACATTAATGACGGTGACAAGAGGTTCCGCCACCTGCGGCACGCGCGATGAGGGTAAAATAAGTTCCTGGGGCGCACCGTTTTGACCGGAACATAGCAACTGTTGTTATCTACACGACGGTGAGGTATCTCAAAGAGCGTCATATAATTTCATCTCCTAGGAAGCTGAGTCTTTGGGTCTCCTGCGGTGACCAAGTGGTGCAGTCTGCAGTATGTACGTACCATCATTTCCGATAACACCAAGACGGCGATCAGTAATGATCCCTTCGAAGCAAAACACGTCATAAGGACAGCTGCCCATCGCCTACGGCAGGAATAATAACAAGCAGTGATCTGCCGAGATATTTGATTTAGCGGAAAGAGAGTTGGCAGAGTTTGTGATGGAGAACCTGTGGTTCGGAACAGAAAATCAACGGAGAATTGCTCTCCGCCGCTTGGCCGTTTCTAGTGTATTAGTGGGAAGTTCGTGTAGGTGGATTGACAATCCACAGCTGCGAAACAGTGACAGAACGCCCCCTCGCACTGGGAGGAGGTCAAGTTTAGAAATTGTACAGACACGTGCGATCGCGGAAGGCGCTTGTTTGGTTTTGTTGGCTGTGAACTTTCTTGCCTTCCCCCTCAGGCATTACACTTCCCATTCTAAACATCGTCCTTACATATACGACAAACCTGGATACCGATTCAGTCTTGACTTCTTGAATTTGCTCTAGCCAGTCGCAAGGTTAAGGACTGCAGTTATGTCGAAGAAACGACGAGGAGCCCCTGGCTCAAGGTTCGTGCACTCAAACATATTCTGTCGCTCTGTGTTGACAGGAAATTTCTAGGTCCCTATTAGGTGTTACAACTCGGACACGAAGGGACCTAATTGCCCTATTGCCGCAAGAGCTCGTTGATCTCATTGTAGACCACCTGCAGCACGACTTTGCATCCCTGCATGCATGTTCGCTTGTCTGTCGAGCATTCGTACGGCGGACAAGGGAATTACTCTTTCGGAGGATTTACATGAACAGCCCCAGAGATTGCGACAGCCTTGCTGCTTTGCCCCAATCTACCCTCCTTTGCATCAAGTCACTTCGAAGACTTTCTGGAACGATCTATGGGGGTACTGAAGGCGTCCTCAATCGCCCTTCGTTTCCCATACTTATGGAGCGACTTGGGCCACTGAGGCTCACCTTTGGTCAGTTCTCGTGGTCAGCGCTGGGTGACGATGCGCGGCGAGCACTGTCTGCCCATTCCTTCCATCGTATCAGTCTCGCGTACAGCAGTTTTTCAAGTATATTAGATCTGTGCACGTTCCTGCGCAGTTCTGCACAGCTCGAGGCCTTGATACTCGATAATGTGCACGTAGTAGACACCTCTATTCCACCGTCGCACGTCCACCTTCCTCATCAGCAAGGGCCCTCAGTATTGTACCTGACGCTTCAGGGGCGCTATCAAGAGCCAAGCATCCTCAACACCCTCGTCACTATGCGAACGTGTCCTATATCTACCGACAGGCTGCGCTTTCTTAGTGTCTCTATCTCGACCGCCGAAGAACTAGAATCGCTGCAACGACTTTTAGAGAGCTGCGACACACTTGAAAAGTTGAAAGTCTCTCATTTTCTTTACGGCAAGTAATCATTTTTGTGCGCCAGCTTAAATTCATCCTGCTCACTTAGATTCCCACAACGGTCCACTTCCGGTCCCGCGTCTCAAATTCAAAAGCATCTGCCGCTTATCTATTGAGATGTGGGACTTTCACAGTAGGAGGTTTCCTGTCGTCTATAGAGCTCTCTTTGAGTGGTGGCTCGCCGTTTTCGAAGCCGGTGAGGCGATAGCAATGCAAGAGCTGTCTCTACATACCTTTGAGCCCTCGGGAAGCAGTTACGATACTATTATTTGGTCCAACATAGCGACCGCGCTATCCCGTACTTCCTGGGAGGCTCTGTTGGAGCTGTATATCGAAATCAATGTGGAAGCGTCTTGGTCTGGACAGCGGTATCGAAGCGCTATTCAAAGCGCCGTAGCGCACGTGAAGAGGAGCTCTCTGAATGTTTGGGTTAACGTGTACGTATCAGCTTTATGAAAGTCGGTCTCTTTATTGATTTTGTTGATCAGAGAACACTCTGATTTTTTAGAGCCTGGGCCTGACGATGAAAGCGATTCACAAGAAGAGCTAGAGGACGAGGACGATGATTTCAGTGAAATAGAGGACTGGTAATTACTGATTTGCATCGAATTTCGATACTTGTTAGAACAATTCTAAGTAACCTCTGGAAGCTATTTACGATCAGATGTCGCCGTGCTTCCCATTTCCCAAACAGCGCTGTTGGTTATGGACATCAGATGCAAATGTGTGTCGGACAACTAGAACTGAGTCGCTAAGGGTGTCTTAAATCGTATGACTGGTTTCGTAGATTACATTGCAGATCTAATTTGATTTCAACGCGAAATGGTACAGCAACCTACATGAAAGTAACCGCTCTTTCTAGAACGATTTAGAGGCAGTGGCCCATTCAATCGCCATAACCGAGAGCGCCTTGAATGTGAATGAGATTGCACTGCATCGATCTCTCTGGTCGGCGTTCATCATAGGAATGTGATCTCGCAAAGAACGCGGAGTAATTGCGACCTCGCGGATTAGTTACAGAAGGAGTTCAGGAGAGGTTGACAATTGGATTGCATACATTAAAGACTTCCCGCCTCGATCAATAAGTTCCATACCTTTGAGGCCGCGATCCAATCTATAAAACAATCATCAGAGAGATGATGACAGCAATGGAAGACGGCTCACCCAGATGTGATACCCAACCAGCGAGCTTGGTTTAGAAATATCCGCACTGATCAACGTTGTTCGATGCTTCCGCATGACACTATTCACCCGTTCATCATCCTTTCCGTCCTTGATACGCAGCCTCTGGTTCCCACGTCGTCAAGGCGAATCTCTCCTTGATGAAGATTCCGTGAAGGGACATGGACATCCAGAAATCTGGAGGCACGGAGTCCAGATTGAGCGACAGCGATTGGAGGCGACGGAGGAGAGGGACGAGGAAGTGGACCTCGAGGAGGCCGAGGGAGATGTTCCCGGAAAGAGATAGGCTGGTGAGAGACGCAGCCCGACATTTTCGGAAGAGGACGTAGACGAAGTGAGCGTATGGGTCCGGCCGGTCATCAGGGTGAAGGTTGTAGTGGACGTTTAGTGTGGTGAGGCGGGTACTCAGGCCGACGAGGGTACTGGCATACTCCAGGCTGCCGGTACCGGAATAGCTGAGGCTCGTGAGGTCGGGGAGGTGTAATCCAGGGATTGATATAAGCTGGTTGCCGTCCCAATTAGTGAGAGAAAAGGAAGTTATGTGCCTGAGGGTCGACCACAGCTCGGTGTTATTTACGATACGCTTGTCCAACGCAGAAGATCTAAAGGAAATCAGATATAAGACAGTAAGAGTGGACGGTCACTCACGAGACACTTTTCAACGATGTCAGATGCGGTATCACAGCTAACAAGAGCTTTTCACAGTCCCGCTCCTTACGCAGTCCCAACATAGTCTTCCCCTGAAACGTCAGCGAGACCAGGTGCAGGTGCAGTACGTATTTCGCAAATCCATTTTTGGAGCATAAATGCTTGAGGAACTTGGAGGGACGTTTCTTGTTCCGCGTGTCAATGATGAGATTCTCAAATACGAACGGGGTCGCGATCGATCTGAGGGCCCTACACGTCGATCTGAGGGCTTTTCGTGTGGGGATGCTAGACTGCCGTTGTTCGACATCAAAATCTGCGCAATTAATCGTGAAAGATAACGTACTTGGATGACGAAAAGTTCGAGCAGCTCAGCAGGGAATGAAATCGACATCAAGGGAAGAGGAAGGTTCGCTTCCCGTATTTGACCGGCTGCGTATGTACGAAATTCAATTTGTCCATCACAGTTCTAGCCTGTTCCAAGTTCCCACACCGATGTCACCCTAAGAATGCCGTTGCAGTATCGCAGCCCTTAGAAATTGCGTCATACAACAATTCATCGGTACAGTTGCAGGTTTCTGGGATACAGGTGGCCACCGGGAGGACCCACACCCCAAATCTTTGCTGAAGAGTCTCCAGCTTCCTCGTACGAATACACCGAATTTCGGTTGCGACGTTTGCTACTTAGCATGGCGTTGGTTGATGGAAGAAGGCGGGCCGAATCATGTAAAAGCCCACGTGAGCATCCCAGAAAGGCATGCCTGCCTTTTCGTCTGAACTCCACGGCACTCATGAAGGGTGCAGTCGAGGGACCTAAAATCGAGTCTACATCGCGTGAAACTATGTCGGATGCTTTCTGAAACGAGGACGAGAGGTGCGCGACCTCTATTTTACCTCTCTGCGAGGCTTATATCATCGACCTCTAAATATCCTGCTGTGTTTCTTATACCTGATCAATCGACGTCGAAAGATCTTGAATGACACGATATCCTGGGTTCGCTGGACTAGATTGACCTGGTATTCTGTAGTCCCCGCCAACACGCGGATATTTCCTTGTGGGAGCTTGAAAACAGAATGCAACATGATTACCTTTTCAAGCGAGAAATTTAGAGTCTTCTTCGACGAATCCATTTTTTAACTTTTGCTCAGACCGACCCTCATCGTTACGCTTCAGGACCGCAAGTCATATGCGAGATCTGCAGACTCTGTGACCGTGACTCCTGGTGAATATCCACCTGGCTATAGAACTTAGAACTTAGAACTTCTAGATTCCCTCGCAGAAGCCGATAGTTACTATTCAAAGAGTTACAGCCAAACTTGAGGCCCATGGAATAGCATCCAGTCTCCTGTTCACGGTGCACGCGTCTGTGGCACTATCTACGAGTGATATGGCACTGAAGTGACTTTGTGTCATAATGAGGCAAAATAATGAGATCTAAGCCAGAAAATGCGGAGATTTTGTTGGCTTTAAGATGGCGAAGAGGAAATTTACGAAAGGAAGATAGCAATGCAATATAACGAAAGTATTTGGCAAGTACTAGATAGATGCACGGCGAGTCTTCATTAGCAAACGTATCTACCAGGCGTAGTAGCGGACTCACAAATTATATGTGTGTCAGCAATATTTATACCCATGGATTTGCCCCACGACGCCCACGAATACAGCAACCTGAAAGGAAATGCCGTCTTAGAGGTTGTTCTGATATGAACATAATTCATTGCACGCACGATAAGGAAACCCAATATCACTTTCCAATAACCAAATTGACAATCCTCCTCCGTGCCTGGCGCTAACTCCAGAAAGCCTTCTTCAACCTGGTGATGCACAGTTAGGCGTTGCATATGGCCGTTCTTAGTAGAACATCAAATCACACTTGCCAGTCTCTTCGAATACGTGGAAGTGATTCCAGACTGAGTGGGTAGACACTCGAGGTGAGCACTTTGAAGAAACATTACCGATTTTGAAAGGCCCACCTGAGGAATCGAGAGGGACTGCATGCGGGTACTGACATGAAGGTACGGATGATAGCGAATGCGCCGTACGGTTTTATTATATGGAGACTTTTTCAACCCTACACATTAGGGTTGAGTTTTTTTGGGCGCAACCCTACACCCCTGGAGGCGAACCCTGGAGACGACTTTGGCGCAACCCTACACCTCTGGAGGCGAACCCTGGAGGCAACTTTGGCACAACCCTATGCACCTGGAGGAGAACTCTGGACCTCGAGACGACTCTCGCCAACCCTACGCACTAGGAGGCGAACCCTGGATGCGACTCTTGCACACCTTTCCCAGAACCCTCACACCACACACATCTAAGTCAATTAAATACAAGAGACAGTTAAGTGTTTTTTTGGCATGCTATCGTAGTGTTTTAGATACAATGATAGTGCTTATTACTGAGGAACTGGTACAACATAAAATAAAATAAAATAAAGTAGTCCGTACCACTTATCACATGTATGAGTTGTCTTGATCCTTTGGCCCGCATCTGGGGCCATGAACAGTAGTACGTACTACTTACCACAGGTATGAGTGTTCTTTGCCCTGCGGCCCAAATCTGGGGTGACGCATAGTGACATCGATGGTAGAACACAGCTACATGCCATGGCCTGGATTTGGTGCGATGGACTGGGACGCGTAAGAAGCTGCATCCTGTGGCCCACATCTAGGGCAATGAATAGTTGTGTATACCATGTACTACATGTTCCACACCTCGATATGTGGTGGCATGAACAGTGTGTATTATGAACAACGCGTGTTCATCCTTTGGCACGCATATGGTGCAATGAATGGCGTTGTGTAACACGTACTACATGTACAAGGCGTCTGGATCTTGTCGCCCGCATTTGGTGCCATGAAGGTTCTTGTAAAGCATGTATAAGGCATCTGCATTCTGTGTCATACACCCAGTGCCATGAACAGTTGTAGATACGACTTACAACATGTAGAAATGATCTTCATCCTGTGGCCCATATCTGGTGCGACAGATGATGGGATATCATGTGCTCATTTGCTCAATATATACTTACTGTGTCTCTTTTCTAAGCCAATATCGTATGGAAAATGCTTTATTGAAAGTACATATCATCAAAAAAAAAAAGTAGATCAAGAACTGGCGGGGACAGCACCACTACTTCATTCACTAATCTCTTCCCCACTAGCATCCTCCTCATCCTCCTCCTCATCTACATCAACATCATCCCCTGCCACCCTTCCTATCTCCTTCTGAAACTTAAACTTCTTCTGAATGCTACGCTTGAGGTGATCGTCGATGGATTGGCCGAATCGAACCCCCTTCTCTCGGATATGGTTGAGTTGGCCTTCACTGAGGCATGACAAGTGGTACCAGATTGGCGCAAGCTTCACACGATTCTCGTACTTGAAAAACCAATATTCAAGAATAAGAACAAGACAAGAAGAAAGACGTACCTTGTTTGAGCTGAGAATGTCAGCCGAAGATGAGGGCAAACCCATCCGTCGCGTCTTTTTGATATGGACTGGGGGAGTGAACGGTCTTCGGACCATCTGCCGGTAGACAACAAGTCGGCGTTTTGGCCATCCGAGGAGGACCTCTTCATTCAATTACAGCGTCAAGAGGGTAAGTGAAATTAGATGACGTGAACTTACTGTCACATTTTTGGCATTTTCCTGGTACTTCCTTCGAAGCACCGGGGACTGTTTTCTCAGGCTCAAGAAAGAGCAAGAGGTTGTTCATGTCAATCGCGTTAACTTGCGCAGCCACCTTCTTTGTGTGGCGCCGATTTCCCTTCCTCTTTGGCTTGGGATCGGGAATGGGGTCCCGCGGCGTATTGATCGCTATGAGGTGGCGGGCAGCCTTTAATTTCTTTTTCTCCATCTATAAAAAAGAAAAGAAAGGTCAGCAATATACATCACGGAGGAAGTACTATAAATAGCCTTACGTCTGCTTCGCGTTTAAGGACCTTGTTCCGCTCCATCCTCGTTCGTTCCGCTTTCTTCAGCTCTCCTTTCACATCTTCCTCGCGTGCAGCTCTCTCTGCGGCTAACTCGGCCTTCCTGATTTGTGCCGCATCTCGAGATACGGTCTTGTGCGCATGTGTTGATGGTTTTATGATCGCCATGGTGGTGGAGAGGAAAGAAATGGAAGCAGCGACGTGTAATCAACATCACATGATCACAGCGGGAGGTATGAAAATGACATAATAAATGTAAATCTTGTCCGGCTATTTGGCATAGCAGTAACTCGGGTCTGAAGTGCAGCGTGCACTTATTGAGGCTTAGGGTTCAAACCCGTCAGGGTGCGAATTTCTTTGCCAGGGTCCACTCAGTACAAAGTACTTACGACCTCGTCCCCCGTTAGTTGGAATAAATGAGTGGCTTTGTCGTGCTTCTATTCCCGGGGGATTTTTGCTCCAATTTCTCCTGACCTACGCACCTCGAGAAGATTCTTGGACCTCGAGATGACTCTCGCCAACTCTGGAGGCGGAACCTGGAGGTGACTCTCGCCCACCTTTTCCGCAACTCTCACCTACATTTAGGTAAGAAGTGGCCATCATGTCTCTGTACCGTGCCTTGCATGTCCTGCGGCACGCATCCGGTGCCAATGCACAGGTACTGTGTTGTATCAGGCACACTACAGCGCGAGGCATGCTTTGTGTTCAAGTACGATACTTGCCAGCCTAAGTATTCAAAATAAATACAAAAAAATGCGGTCAAAATTGGGTGATTGAGCTACTGGCTAGTGCATAATATAGTGAATTATGTGAGCAGAACAGCGTTTCAACATCCTGGGTACAAAAATGACAGAAATGAAGGGAGAGTAACCGTAGATCTCACAATCTAAAAGACGAACGAGGTGCCTTCATCCTGCGGCCCAAATTTGGGGCCACGAATAGTCATACGCAAAACGTACAAGGTGTCTGAACGCCGTGGCCTAGATCTGTTGCCATCAACAGTTGTGCATACGTACAAGGTGTCTTCATCCTGGGGCCCACATCTGGGGCCACGAATAGTAGTGCGTACCGCTTACCGCAGGTACGAGTTGTCTCCATCCTGTGGCCCAAATCTCGGGCCATGCATAGTCACACTCATTGCTTGTACAATGCAGTTACATGCCGTGGCCCGCATCTCATGCCATGGACTGGCATGCGGAAGGGAGCTGTATCCTGTGGCCCACATCTCGTGCCATGAATGCATGAATACTTATGCATACGTACAAGTTATCTTCATGCTGTGGCCCACATCTAGGGCCGTGAATAGTCATGTATACCACAGACCACGCGTACAACCCCTCCACATCCCATGGCCTGCATCTAGGGCCATAGATGATGGCACATCCTCTATTCATTTGCTCAATCTATACTCACTGTGTTTCTTATCTTATGAATCTAAGCTGACATAGTCTGAAAGCATGCTGTATTGAAAGGTACCAAAAATTTAATGAAAGAAATGAAACAAGACGAAGATCAGGCGTCAATGGTACCACTTCCTTCAGGAAGGTCTTCCTCATCTACATCAACATTGTCCTCCTCCAACTCAAGCTCACATTTTTTCAGAATCTCCTCCCTTAGCTCACGGTCGATGGAAGTGCCAAAACGCGCGCCTTTCTCTCGGATATGGTTCAATTGACCTTCGCTCAGGCAGTACGAGTGGTACCAGGTCGTCGCCAGGTTCACGCGATCAGGGTACTTCAAAAAACCAGAGTTTAAGAACAAGAAGAAGACAAGAAAAGAGACGTACGTTGTTCGAAGCCCGAATTTCAGTCCTCGTTATGTCTACGTCCATTATTTTCATCTTTTGGAACTGAACGGCAGGCGTGAAAGGTCTGGGGATCATTTGGCGGTATACGACGAGCTTGCGCTTTGGCCATCCGATGAGCTTCTCTGTACTCAGTTGCAGCATCAGAAGGGCAAGTGAAGTTTGGTGATGCCCACTTACTATCACATCTTGCGCAAAGTCCTGGTTCTTCCTTGGATGCGCCAGGGACATTCTTCCCTTTCGGAATAAACATGAATAAGTTCATGTCATCGATGGCGTTTGCTTGCGCAACAGCCTTTTTTTTGTTGCGACGACTCGGACGTCGCTTGGGCTTGGGTTCCGGAACGGGATCCCGGGGTGTACTGATAGCGATGAGATGTCGTGCGGCCTTCAGTTTCTTCGCTGTCACCTGTAAAGAAAAGAAAAGTGAGCACAATACATTGCGGAACAAAGCACTATAAATAGGCTTACATCCGCTTCGCGTCGCAATTCTTTATTACGTTCCATTCGCCTTTGCTCTGCGTTCTCGAGCTGTTCTGCTATAGCCTCCTCACGCGCTGCCCTCTCGGCAGCCAACCGAGCCTTCTTATCCCTCACGCTCTTGGGGGTTATCGGTTTGCGCGTGCCAGCTTGTTTCTTTGCGGTCACCATGGTGGTTGAGTGGAAAGAGCGGTCAAAAGTGACACGTGCTGATGAACATCACCTGACTCAAGTAAGCTATCAAAGTGATGTAAGTGCAGGTAAATATAATCGGCCGTATGGCTCACCTGGTAACTTGTGTCTGAAGTGCAGTGTGCACTTATTGAGGCTTAGAGTTCAATCCCGCAAGGGTGTAAATTCTTTGCCAGGGTCCACTCAGTACACGGTACTTACGACCTCGTCCAGTTGCTTGTAATAAAAAGAGCGGCCTTGTCGTGCTCTTGTTTCCTCTTCTGTTGCAGGCGGGGTTTTTTGTTAAAAATTTCGGCCAAGTCAACAGTCACGTGACTATTAGCGTGCCTTTTCAGTCACTTTTCAATCAAGTCATCCGACCGATTTTGTACACTAATCCCATAAATTACATCTAAGTGGAAAGGATACACATCTGCTCCCACTAATGAACAGTCCTGGTGGCCATCCAGGAGAGACCATCAGTGGGAACAGATCCGTAATTCACCCCTCGCCCACACAAACAACAATCGACAACCGACAATATCCCAGAAAAGAAAAGAAGAGTTCCAGCACCGAAAGCGGAAGGGATGCAGGTCAGTTCTAAGACATATTCAGTAGAATATAGAACGTTGAAGGGAGGGACACCTACCGATGCGAAACCCCCCTATAAACAAGTGATCCTAAAGCCCCATCTCCTTCTCTGGCAGCGTCCTAAGAGGTGGTCAGATTACAGAATTGATGCAAATTGACGAACTGACCTGCACCCCGTATCCAACTTGCTACTGTGAGACATATCAGCATAAGACGTCAATACATATGAAGATCGAAACATACCTAGGCCAGAGGAATAAAACTGCACTGAAGTCGAGACAGTAGACGTTCCGTCAAATCCACAAGTAAAGCATGCGGGAGAGGCTCCTTCGACGCGTAGTCGATGAACGGCACGGTACCCCATGCTCTCTCGCCCACAAAAATCCCCCAAACCCTAATGAAGAGGGATCAGTAGTCAACAGACTACGATCGCGCGGTCCCCGCACTCTAGCACTCTCCACGAAAAAAAAGCCCCCGTAACCGAAGTCAACAGAACCCCCAGAACCCCAGACTCTTGTCGAGAAGACAAGAGAAGATATAAGGACGTTAAGACCCAGAGCATCCCAGACAACAAGGAGGAAGAGAGCCTCCGCTGCCGCCTGGAAGTAGGAATGGCGCGCAGGAACGTGTAAGCGGCAGGCAGGTCGGTGTGCCTACGCCAGCCGCTTCACGGAGACGCGTCTGACAATGCAGAGGTAACCTACGGGCAAGACTTGCGCACGTCTTGTCAGCAGGGGACCCCGCATTGTCAGCGGTGGTGGTACGAAGAAGAGAGAGAAAATTGATCGGCCGGAACTTTTAGGGCGACCGTACTCCACTCACGTGACCATTGGCCAACTATTTTTGGTGCGCCACCGATTTGGCGGTTCTAGACTCCGGAAATTTTACTGTCCGGACCGAGTTCTCCTCCGTTCTATACACACCGTCACCATCATGTTGAGCAAAGCTAAGGTCAGTCTAACGCTTAATTCCTGTTCAGGTTAGAGTAAAAACTGTCTCCAGAGAAGTGTACCTTTACCCAATTATAAGGTTCGGGACCCGGGATTCCCAGACAACCCAAAAGACACGCGCGCGCATGGGGAGGACGTCTTGTTAGACATGGCAGTCAAGGAGGCGACGCGCCGAGCACAATTTTACGTGCAAAACGTTCAGACGTTTAAACTTTCTGTATCATACGAGGAGCTTGAAGAAGATACTCGCTCACTTACAGACCTTGAGCTCCTCTGTGAAAATCTTGAACAGAAGGCCCCAATCCCTATGTCGACGCGTATCGTCGACAAGAATGGACTCCCCCTCCTCAACATATTAGCCTCAAGGAGGCATAATACGCTGCTGAACGTGAGTATGATTTATATCCTTGTCTTTCCTTAGTTAATGTGTCATTCACAGAAACCACCGGTTCTCCCAATCGACGAGATATTCGACGAATTCCATTCCCAGACTGCCCTGGACCAGGCTAAGGCAGAGGGTGCCAAAATCTTCCACGATGGCTTCAGTGTAGGGTGGCATTCTTTATATACGGCAGTGCATTTCTGACAGATCTTCATTCTATTAAGGATGAAGTCATTGAGCACTACCACAAAAGCGTGCAGACGCTAGCCCATTTCATGCCACCAGTTCCCCAGAAAACCCAATCTCGGCATCGGAACTTGCCAGACGCCTACTTGAATGATGGACAGACGGAGATCGTCGACGCAGAGAACGAGACTTTTGCCGTAAGGGACGGTTATGCATACAAACGGACGGAGGAAGGACCGCCAGGTAAAAAGGTGATCAATTACGTCCTTAATGCGATGGAATTTTTCCAAGAGGACAAGAATGGCAACCGGATGCGGCGATTTGAGTTATGCGGCGTTCGCCACCCAGTCCAAGCATGGATACAACAGGCTAAACCGCAACATGTAAGTGTTTTTTTGCACTGATAGGACCCCAACTGATATGTACCTCAGGGTTTATACGTCGGATCCGATCTCACTCAGAGCGGTGAGACCCTGGTGGGGTATGCATCTTACCTCAAGGATACGAAGCATGTATCGGTTATTTTCGCTACGTACTTCAAGATACTCTACCCCCGGGAGTACAAGCTCTTGAAAAAGGTTTTTGATGCTGGACAGTGGCTCATGGACGAAGGAACCCCCTTCCTAGGTAGAGCAATTGTCTACAAACTCCCTTTGGAGCTCCATAAGGACACGAAAGACATCTCTATCACAGGTACCTTTCCCTCTGGGTCTTATGAAGCGGGTGGTATCATATATCCGCAACTGGATGCCATTTTCAGGTACAACCCTCTTAGTTTACGTGTATTCATTTTCTTACATCTGATTTGTGTCCTTAGATATGCGCCTGGAGATATTTGCTTCTCAATTGCCGTAACACTTTACCACAAGCTGGCCATGTGGACACCTACCATCATGAATCTACATGACCCTACCACCCCTGGGCGTGTCGGAACAGTGTTCTTTTGCCCCGCAGAGACTGTGAAGCAGCTCGAGGGTAAAAAACCTGGGGAGGGGGTTCTGACCCATTATGGGCGGAACAGCTACAAAGATGGGAGCCTCCCCCGTAAACGCGCTGTGGATGGTGAGCCAGAACTTGGTGAATACAAGAAGAAGGCAAAGAAGAATAGGCGTAGTCGTAGTCGGAAAAATAAGAACTAGGTATATTATTCTTACACATGTAACTTTACATGACAAGTAGGACAATGCACGGCTATTGGTATCTAGGAGACAGGGAGACAGTGAGGCCATAACTCCATCTGAACTTGTGGCAAGCGGGCCTATCCCCTGCCCAGTTGCTACATTTCGTATCTGAGAAGCTGAGGTTGTCAAGAATTGGATCTGTTATAGCTAGATAGTGCGGTTACCCGTCGTCTAGAACATTTGCTGGACTTCGAGAATCTTTTCCCTGACTTCATTAAATCTAAGAAACGTTATAATAGCGCAACAACCTCAGGCCGAAGTCCGTAGAGCGGTATTGTGGCGCAAAACGTTCCCGCTATTGTTTCTCAAAGGTTTATTCAAAATTCAAATGTCGTCTAGACAGTTCTCCAAGGGTCGCCGTCATGCATATATAAACGGGACCGTTGACGCTCTACACTAATTATTTCTTCCCCGTCTTAGGGTTAGGGTTAGGGTTAGGGTTAGGTTAGGGTTAGGGTTAGGGTTAGGGTTAGGGTTAGGGTTAGGGTTAGGGTTAGGGGTTAGGTTAGGGTTAGGGTTAGGTTAGGGTTAGGGTTAGGGTTAGGGTTAGGGTTAGGGTTAGGGTTA